>PVIA01000447.1:0-147519 GCA_004024845.1 Tonatia bakeri | reverse complement strand
GAGAGTCAGGAGATGATAATCCAGAAACCCACCTCTTGGAGTGACATGGCCTGGGCCCACCTGATGCTGATCCTTTGGGGGCTGGGACGAGACTGAGTGCGTATGGACAGGGGCCTGCACACAGAGAGCCCTTGGCAAATGTGTGCTTTGTGTGGCCTGGAGAGAATGTTATCCACAGAAGAGTTTTAAATGCACTTCGCTTTTTCCATTATTCATCGTGCAATCCCGCTTCGCCTGCGAGGAATAGTAAATGCCTCCTGTTTCTAATGACTTGTAAATCAAAACTGTTCTGTGGCTTGCAATGCCACGGTTATTTCCTTTGTGTCATCGTACTCTCCCCAGATTTCCATTGGAGAGACTGGGGGGGGGCACTTCCAAGTGAGAGGCACAAATGATTAAAATGGACAGATAAAACTCAAAGTCAGAATTAAATAACTGTCTGGTGCAGTGACTGATGAAAACACAATCATTCTCTCCCACTCAAAGTTTATAGCTCTCCAATTCTGTTTTAGGGCCATCAAGTGGAATTTCCAGAGTCTGGTCTGATGATGAGAAACACAATTTTCTCATTCAGTTGGTGACCACATGCGTGTTTGAGAACCATGGTCTGTCTGGTGCTCCCTGGTATCTGAGGCAGGGCCTTGGCCATGGCCACTGCAGGCACTCAGGACAGGGTTTGGGGACCAGGAGAGTCCAAGGGACACACCTCCCGCTAGCTTTCCTGGCTGCCAGGCCTCTAGCACACCTGCCTTTCTCTGCTTTTCCTGGAAGCCCCTACAGCCTGGATCCTTAGAGCAGAATTTCTCAAATGCTGGCAGGCACCCCAATCACCATGGGGGCTCGGTAAAGCCCAGGCTCTGCAGGGGGCAGGGGAGAGACCGGAGCTGTTTACTGGGCGTAGAGCTTGTTTTGCAAGACGAAAAAGTCTTAGAAACTTGTCGCACAATGATGCAAATATAGTCGACACTGCTGAACTGTATGCACACTTAAAGTTCGAATGATAAATAGTTAAGATGGCAAAAAAATGTAATTGGGTATAAAGGGCATACGTTTGTCATAACTCATGGGACTATACCCTGTATGTTGTATATTGGCCCGTGTATTGTATCATTATAGTTCCATTAAAAAGAAAAAAAGCCCTCAAACAAACATGCACAGGGCTGGGGCCCTAGACTTGGCATTTCTGTCGAGTCCCCTGCCTGAGGCTGCGGGCCTGGGGCCTCTCGCTGAGCAGGCCTGGCTCAGGGCTGCTCTGCACACCCTTGTGGCATTGCATTTCTCATCCTGCATTTCTCATCCTGCCCCGCCTGGGAGTTGGGGCCCGTGGCCATGCATGCTCTGTGGGAAAAGCAAGGCAGTCTGACGCCGTGAGTGGCACCGAGTGTAGAGACCGGAAGAATCGCTAATGCGGCGCCACCAGCTTTACTTTCATCGTGTGCTTTCAGAGTGCAGGCATTTGCCATCTGCAGAATCCAAAGAAATCCATCACCCGGCACAAGGCATGAATCAATAATAATTTAAACGGTGGCTAGAGAAAGCCGGAGTTCTGTTCTCGGCGTGCATCAGTGACTGCAGTAGAAAAGCACATCTCAGGTGGTAGAGCTCCTTTAAGTTTTTAGGCACAGAATCACTTTAATACTATTGGATATTCCAAGTACATCCTCACCTCATCATTTTGTTTCTGAGGTGAAGGTGCTTGGAAAATTACTCTTTGGTGCTTCATTAGGAATTTTAAATTTTCGAAACGACCTGCTCTTGCTGAGCTTTCTAATCCAAGAAGTTAAGAAAGGAGGCCCCACAGAAACCTGTGAGTGCCCCACGGAACTCACCTGCGGGGCTGGGGAGGAGGGAGGGATTGCTCCTGCCCTGGTGGCACCCAGACACACGTTACGGCCCGGGTGCTGTGTGTGCAAAGAAATAACAAGCGGTAGAAGACGTGGAAGTGAGTCGGGAGGGCAGTAAGGGTGTGGAGTGGCACCATCTGTCCCATAGCGCTTGCTGCGGTGATGAGGGTGTTTCCTTTGTAGCTGGCCAGTGTGGTAGCCCCTGGCCACACATGGTGGTGTGGTGTACTTAAAATGTGGCTGGTGCCATCGAGGAACTGAATTTTAAATTTTATTCAGCTTTAATAGCTCCATGTGGCCAGTGGCTCCTGCACAGGGCAGGACCGGCCTCGAGGGCAGCATGCGCATGCTGGGGTTAGTGGAGGCTGGACAAGGCCAGGCGAGGGGCAGAAGGGAAAGTGGGAGGAGGCCCCGGTGAAAGAAAGCCTGAAACGTTGGTGTGCAGGGACAGTTGTCTCTGGGCAATGGGAGAGCACGGAAGGCTTTTCAACAGAGACGTGTTTTGGGAAGAACGTTGCAGTGGAGTGGATACCAGACACAGACTAAGGGGAGGGATCTGGAGCACAGACACAATCCGAAGACTGTCAGGGTCGCACAGTGAGTGCCTGAGGCCCAGGCTGTGATGGTGGAGCCGAGGAAGGGCGGGGCTGTGTGGACCAGGTGGGAATTTTCGGGAGGTGTTGGCCAACCTGCAGGCCTTGAGCCTGGATGACGAAAAGGATGTGGGCAACAGACAAGGGTGGGACTGGTGGGACCCTTTTAGAGTGTGTGTGGGTCTGAGGAGAGGGGTGGGTTGAGGAGATCACAGCAGCTTTCCTTCCAGCTGAGCACGGCCTGCCCCGGTGAGCCTCCCTGGTGGTGTTCTCCTGGCCACAGTCGCCACCTGCAGACATGGGTGGCCAGACGGTTTTGCTGTGGGCTCCACCTGCCACTTTCTTTCTGCACTTGCTTTTTTTTCTTATCTGCCTGCCACCAACTTTTACTGCTTCACCTTTGCTTCTTGTCCCCCTGGGGTAGCTCGCTGTTTGACCTCACACGTGGGAACCGAAACCAAACTGCCATCTGCCCAGCAAGGCTGCAGGTCCCAGGCAGGCAGTAGTGCCGAGGCCCTGTCCAGCACTGTCTGCATTCCTGCCCTGTGCCCAGTATGGAATAAAAGAAAAGGAGGGACAGGGGACATTTGACTGCGTGCCCTGCCAGTGCCTTTTGGTTCCCTCAGACTGGACCATTGCTGGTGAAGTCTTCCAGAGTGGCCCTGGGTGCCTGGTCACACCCCCGGTTAATCCCCTCGGGGCCTTGGTTACACTCTTCAGCCTGTAAGAAAATTTCAGTGATGCCTCATTTCCACAGGCAAAGCCAAGTATTTACTTCTACTTCATCACCCATTCGACTACTATGTCCGTGTCGTCATGTACTGTTTTGTGGGTGGAGACAAAACAGTGAACCAAACACAGTCCTGGTTCTTGTGAGCTGACGTTCAACAGTGGGAGATGTGATAGACTGGTGTGTAGTAAATAGAACTGAGAGTGATCAGTGCCAGGAGAAGGAGCCCTGGGGAGGAGTGAACGGTGACAGAGGGAGGTGGTGATAGTCAGGGAGGTGCCCTGGTCGGGGACAGTGAAGTAAAGATCTGAGTGCAGTGGGGGAGTGAGCCGTGCACAGATCTGGAAGAAAAGTGGTGGCAGCAGGTACAAAGGCCCTGAGGCAGGCGTGTAGGAACCTGGACGGTGGCGAGCTGGGGACGATTGAAGGAGGGAAGGAAGATGAGAGTAGCAATGGGACAGGGGCACAGAGGGCCTCGCAGGCCACAGGGAGGACTTTGAAACATATTCAGGATGAAGTGGGGAGGGTTTTGAGCATAGAAATTTCTCAATGTGCTTTATGATTCTAGATGCTGCCTGGCTGCTGTCAGGAGATGTAGATAGTGGGGGGGGGGGCAAGGGAGACCGATTGGGAGGGTGTCGCAGACATTAAATGAGAGAGGATAGCAGCTTGTGCCTGCCAGAGGGGTGGTGGTCATAAAAAGCAATCAGATCTGGACACAGTTTGCAGGATTTTTTGACAGGTGTGATGTGGGGTGAAGCGTGAGCTAGAGGGTGGTATGGTGGGCGGGGGTGGGGGTTGCCAAGGCTTTTGACTGAGTGACTGGATAGATGAAGTTATCATTTACAGAGGGGGGAGGGTACCATGTTGGTGTGTGAACCTAAAGGTCTGGTTTGGACATGCACACAGTTTGATATTCTAATTAGGTAATATGTTCACCTTCTATTGCTGCTGTAACAAATCATCACAGACTTACTGGTTTAAAACAACACACATTCGTCATCTCACAGCTCTGTCGGTCAGAGGTCCGATACAGGTCCCACTGGGCTGCAGCGAAGGTGCTGGCAGGGCTCGGTCCCTTCCCGGAGGCCCTCCCGCAAAATCTGCTCCTTGCCATTTCTGGATTCCAGAGGCTTCGTGCTTTCCTTGGTTTGTGGCCCCTTCCCCCATCTTCAAAGCTGGCAGTGTTGCGTCTCCCTAACTACACTTGCATAGTTACAGCTCCTTCTGACCGCAGCCAGGAAAGGGTCTCTGATTTTAGGGATGCACGGGGTTATATTGGATCCATCTGGACAACCCTGGATACTCTTCTCCCCCCGCTCAAGGTTCTGAACAGCATCACATCTATATAGGCCTCTCGTGTTATTTAAAGTAGCATATTCCCAGGTTCCAGGGACTGGGACGTCTCTGAGCATCTGTTAGTCTGCCTGCCTCAGATAACTCAAGGGGCCGTGGTGAATAGGCAGCTGGATACACAAAGCTGGAGTTCAGGAGAGAAGGCTGAACTTGAAATGTAAATTTAGAAGTCATAAAAAAGAGGATAACAGGTTTAAAGCCCTGGCATCAGATGGACTCCCCAAGGGAGTGAGTCTGGTCAGGAGGTCAAAGCCACGCACTGTCTGGCTGAGACCAGACTTCCCTCAGCATCACCTCACTCCTCCCGTCGGAAGGGGCCCTCCCCTTTTGGCTGCCCAAAGTGCTGCTCTGGGGGGACACTCCGCCTGGAGTCTGTCTCAGGGCAGGCCTCTCGGGTCCCCCAGGCCATGACCTTCCTTCCCTCCTTGTTTGACACTGCATCCTTTCTCCTTTTATTTTAAAAAATTTTTAAATCACAGCCTTATTGAGATGTGATTCACATGCCACATCATTCACCCATTGAAAAGTGCACCCTCCCACGGATTTTACTGTATTTACAGATATGCACCACCACCACCACCATGATTTTGGACCATTTTCATTGCCTCAGAAAGAAGCCCCATACCCTTTAGTGACCAGCCCCTGGCCTGCCCCTCCTCCCAGCCCTGCCCACCACTAACCTTGTTTCTGTCTCTATGGATTTGCCTGTCTTGGATATCTTGTGTAAGTGGGATTGGGCACATGTGGTCTTTTGTCACTGGCTGTCCTTTCCTTTCAAATGGGATTTTTGTCCTTGCACACTCACATTTTCCCCCATTTTTTTTTTTTTTTAGTTTTAATCATTTCTTAAAATTTTTATAGTGACCACCAGTTATAAAAAACCAGCCAGTATTGAGATTCTAGAAATGAAAACCTGGATTAGGCAGGATTCCTGCCCTCAGGGAGCTCTGATGAGGGTGAGCTGACCACCATACGGCCAGCACTGTGTGCAGTGTCCCTCTGCCCAGATCCTGGAGGTGACCTCTCCATGCATGTCCTCCTGGAGCCCTGGGGAGCCAGCTCAGATAACCCGTGTTCCCCTCCGGAAGAGACGTGCCTTCCTGTCCCAGTTGCATCAGTACAGCTCGTTAAGGGCCAGGTTGGAAGTGCATGGAGCATTTAGGCTCCTCTGTTAGGATGGAGGTGCTGTCCTGCCTGTGTGGTCGAACTGTCTCAAGTGATGAGTTGGGACTTCCCTGTCCCACCCAGGGCTGGGGAGGAAGAAGGATCCGGGCACTTGACTCCAGCAGATTGCTAGGTTGTGGCATGTCTCCCCCCAACCCCACCCCCACCCCCAGAGAGGGGAAGGGAAGGAGAAAGAAGGGAGAGAAACAGCAATTTGTGGTTGCCTCTCATGAACCCCCTACTGAGGACCTGGCCTATAACCAGTGACCCTTTGGTTCTCAAGCCTGCACTCAATCCACAGAGCCACAACATTTAAGATTTCATTTATTTATTTTTAGAGAGAGGGGTAGGGAAGGAGAAAGAGAGGGAGAGAAACAGCAATGTACGAGAGATACATTGATCAGTTGCCTCTTGCATGCCCGCAACTGGGAACCCGACCCTCAACCCAGGCGTGTGCCCTGAGCAGGAATCAAACCAGTGACCCTTTGGCTCACAGGCTGGCACTCAATCCACTGAGTCACACCAGCCAGGACTAGAGACCATGTCTGAAACGTCCTTATATATCTAATACCAAATGTGGTGCTTTGCGAATTGTGGGCATTCAAGGCAGCTGGAGTGACGGTAACTCTTTCAGGCCTTGTGCCTGCTTACCACTCAGCCCACTCTGAGGAGGTGGGGTCTTATTTGTCTTAAACCTTTGATTTTCCTCTTACCCAAGGCCAGGAGGGCTAGGACGGATCCCAAAGGAGTTTCTTGTCTGCCTTCCCTGGGCCTGAGGAGATAGCAGGCAACCATGGATGGCAAGCCTGCCCCTCCTGTTGCCCAGACCATAGCTGGCCTTCTGGGGCCCGTCAGTGGCCTGTCTCTCCCATTCACCATCTTGCTCTTTGCTTGTGCCTCTTGTGGTTCTGCACGTGACACTTGGCTGAGATTTTTTTTTTAATTTCTATGAATCCCTTTCTGGTGCAGCCACAGATCCAGGACCTCGAGGTCAAGACTATGGGCTATTTGAGGGGCCTGGACCTTTGCAGCCCTAGAGCCCTCAGGGTCCTCCCTGCCAGCGGAGGGGTGGGGGGACCTGGGAGAGGGTCTTGGGCCACATCATGCAGCTCCCAGAGGGGTCCTGCCAGAGGGGAGGGAAGGGTTTCATCTAGAACATGCCCACAGGTACTTCCACGCACCCAGTGTGAAAGCCACTGGCCCCACGAGAGTGTTAGCCATTCACTAAGCATTTTCTCTGTGCCCGGCAGTGGGCTTGGTGCCTTGTCTTCCTCAGGCCTCTTAGCAGTCCTCTGGGCTGGGGTTGCTGCCACCTCCATTTCGCAGAGCCCGAGACGGAGCCGGGCAGGAGGAAGGCAGTGGAGTCAGGATTTACAGCCAGGACACTCTCTCTGCAGCCAGAGCTCAGATCTCTCCCTTTCTGTCTCGCTGCCTCCTGAAGCTCTGGGGCTTGTGTTCTCTGTTTTTGTGGCCTCGCTCTGTGGCTTCCCATGACTTTCATCCCTGTGCTGATGAGCTTCCTGTGCGTTTGGGAACAGGACCTGTGCTGCTTGCGAGACATGCAGAATGAGGGCTGTGGTGACTTGGGCCCCTCAGCCCCACACAGCTTCGCTTTCAGAAGCCTTGCTGAGCCCTGGCCAGGCTGTTAGCTCAGTGCTGGTTTGCAAATGCTAGGCTTCTGCTAATTGAGATAATGTCATATAGAGCACCTGGCACAGCACTTGGCACCTAGGCCCAATGTCTGTGCCCTCACCATTCCCCCCAACCCCCCGCCTATATTCCTGGCTGCAGGCTGATGCTAAGGGAACTTAACTGTGCTTGGTGGCCTCAAGTCCTGCATGCGGGTGGCCAGGCCTCTCACCGGTCTGGGTCATAAGCCACAACTGCATCTGCTGCTGCTTCTTGCTTTTCCTTTTTTGTACTTTCTTTAGATTTTCTTTGTTCCTTCTCAATTTTCTCTCTCTCTCTCTCTTTTTTTTTTTGTGGCTTTCATTTAAAAATGGTTTCCAAGCAGACATGTGGAAATCAGCTAAGGACGGATGCTGCTGCTTCCTGTGAATGCTCCCCTTGAATGTTTTTAAAGAAACCCCTGTTGAGGCCTCTTGATGTAAATCTTCCTGATTACCTTGGCTGATGACGAATGTCCCCGCATTTTCAGCCCTCCCCAGCCATGACTTCCTTCTACCCGCCAGGGTGCGCTTTATTGAAAATTGACTCTTCTGCAGGTCGGCCCCTTTGCTCAGGAAGAGCATCTGTCCTTCCAGTCTGTGAGAGCCAAGTGTGGCAAGTGTGTGTGTATGTGTGGTTAGAGCAAGGAAGCCAGCGCATCTGTGGGCGGCAGCAGAAGGATGGCAGCGTCGGTGGCGACCAACTCAGCCTCTCCCAAACGGCAGCTCGGACCAGCCTGTGGTGTAGACATGCTTATACTTGAACCTGTTAAGGATGAGAGACAACTTCTCCATCGGGTCCCGCCCTCGTTGGCCTCATCGTACCTACCTCCAAATGGCAAGATAAGGTCCCCTCAGTAGGGTGGTGGCTTCAAGGCCCCGATGGCCACCCCACTTTGGGCGTGTAGGAGACAGTGCGTGTGAGGAGCTGCCCACAGCCACCCTGCATCAGGGCCACGGGGCACTGGCTGGGCAAGACACCATCCGAGGACGTGTGACCGACGACAAGCTCTCTGGTGTGACTTCTGACCAGAGGAGAGCATCATCCAGTCGACTGAGAGACACTCCACCTGGCACAGATGGCCTCCTTGGGGACATTCGGGACAGGCATGAAAGAGACTGTTCCAGAGGAGAAACCCCACCTGTGCGAAGTGTGGGCAGGACAGTCGGTCATCAGGAGCAGCCACTTGATATTCATACAACGAACTTTATATCTGTGTGCGTCCTCCGGGGAACCAGTTTTCCCCAGCATGTGCGAGGGAGAGCCCTGTGCTTGATGGTCACGTGATAAAAATGTCTTACGGGGGGATGAGGGATAAAAATGTCAAGGGGAATTTGCCGGACTGTGGGCCATCTTTTACACCCTAGACTGTGCCGATGGTATCAGTTGATGTCCAGAGCTGGACTGCATCTCTGAATGCAGCTACGCCACCTTTCATGACCTTGGACTCTGAGATGGGCCTTCTTAGGATGTAAAATATGACTAGTATGAAGTTATACTATGAGGATTAAGTAATGATTGTGATAATGTGGTTAAATATGCTGTGAATATTGAAATGGAAAAACACGATGAGATGTAAAAGGGACCAAATCCTCGGTTCTGTGGATCCCATGAACAGTCAGTGACAGTAGGGCCATTATTGTTAAAACCGGAAGCACGTGGGTTCCGTAGTCAGTACCTGGGCTCTTGTGCCTCTTAGACGCCCGGACCCCTTGCTTCCCGCCCAGCGTTCACCGTGTTTCTTTGCTCGTCGTCCTCTTCATCCCTCACTCACCTGCTCTTTCAGTCTCTCAGGCCCCTGACCTTTACCTGTGTTTCAACTTCATATTCCTAGTTTTTTCTAGAACCTCTCATTTTCTGGCAAGACAACTTCTGCTTTTTTTTTTTTTTTTTTTTAACTTTAGAGAAAGAGAGCATGCTAAAGAGAAACATCATTTGCTGCATTCATTGGTTGCTTCTTATAGGTGCCCTGTCCTGACCAGGGATTGAACCTACAACCTTGGCGGGTCAGGAGAATGCTCTAACCAACTGAGCCATCCGTCCAGGCAACGTCTTCTGTTGACTCTTGTCCCCTTGTGAATAGAGTAACATCCATTACTGCATGTTATTGCATGTTCTGTGTAGTTGTGGAGTTGAGAGAGTTACATGGGCGGACATGCATTCCCCGGTCGCTCCTTGCCTGCTGTGTGGCATGACGTTTTTCTCGTTTGAGGTTATCGGGGGTAGTGCTTTGGGTCTCTTCCCCTACCGTCCACCTTTCCGTGGTCTTTAGCATACCAGATATTCTTCCTGACGTGGCTGGATTTCTCCATTTTCCCGTAAAGGCAACGTATGGACAATGTTTGCTTCTTGTCATTCAATACCAAGGTTCTTTGGTATGACTCAGTGCCAGGTGCCAGGGTTACAGTGTACAGGGAGAGATGCCAGGCTTTAAAATGATTGAGCTGCAATGTGCGTGCTGCCGGAAGAGAACTGGATGTTCTTGCTGTAGGTGGCTTTTCTGTGCTTGGTCAGGGAGATGTTCAGGCTAGTGACAGAAACCTTGAACTGAGTGGGTTCCATCTTTCTGTTGACGCCTATTGACCGGGGCAGAAGACAGACATAGGAGCTCACTCACCCCATGTAGACACTGCACACCTGCCTGTCGGTGGTGTGTGGGCTCGGCCACGGGCTGGCTCCTGGCTCGACAGGAAAAAGGCTTCTTCGAGGGTTGGTTATGCAGCCACACAGGCCTCTCTCAGATTGGCTCAAATCTGCAGATTCAGCCCTTTGAGTTAAGACACGAGGTTAATAGGCATTAGACATCAGGAGGATGTTAGCTGGTCAGCCTGTTTAGAGTGGCCCCAGGTCTCTGCTGGGAAGGAAGAGAAGATCCTTGTGAATAAAGACGCATGGATTGTATACACACTGCCTGAGAAAGGGAACACGAGAGTGAGGCCCAGGAAAGCGGGAAGAGTTGGGGAGCATGGAGTGGAGTGAGGGCCGCAGTAGGGAATTAATGGACTCTGAAGATGAATGTCGGTTTTGTGGATTTTTCCTGGAACTGACTAAGTTGTGGTTAAATTACATATGTGTGTTGAATAAAAATAGATTGGAATGGCAGTCTGGGCTTGGAATTTACATTTGTATTGGAGAATTAGGTTTTTGTTAAAGAGCAGAGATGAAAGCAAAGTTCAGTGTTTCCCCACACCGCTCTCCCCCTTGAGAAGACTGCTGAATGCAAGTCACAGGTTTGTGTCTGGTCTGGGCCCCGCCACAGTCTCCGGGCTGGCCTCTCCTCCAGGACAGGAAGGAGAGGTGCGGTTAGAGGCGGGGCGCTCATGCAGGTGCGGAACTGTGATTAGGTCGCTCTCCCAACCCCCACCCTGGGAGTCTCTCTCTCTCATGATCTCAGACCCTTCGGTTCTTGAGAGGCTCTGTGGCCGGTCCAGGGGCAGACCCCCTTCTAAGAATCCAAGGTCAGCACGGACACCTGCTCTCCAGAAAAATGCCACAATTTTTATATGAAGTGTCAAGGGTAGTGGTAGCTATCTATCTCAAGGAGTGTCCATAGAGCCCAGATTAAGACCCTTGTTCTGGGGCACGGGTCACTGTTAAGCTACCAAGGCGTTGTCCCCAAACCCCAGCCTCCGTGTGGCTTTCTCCTGTTACTGGGTTTGCTCGTCCTTACCCCTGTTTGCTAACAGTAATGATGACTCACTTGGTTTTTGTAGCGCCAGATGCCCTGAGGTGTTCACGTGGTAGAAATATTGAGTCATAATTTTTGTTTTTATTAAAAACCTCATTCCACAGCCTGTTTCTCTTTAAAACACATTTCCATTCCATTTTATCTTCAAGTTTGTGTACATTTCTGTGGCTGGGCTGGCTCATTTGTAAAGATTCCCTGGGGGATGGGGGATTTAGAGATGCTGCTTCAGTCCTAGGGACTTCCTCAGCATTAGAAAACCCTTTCTCATTTTCCGTTTTCTTCTGAGGTGGAGACACAGTGCTTTGCCAACTTTGATCACCTCCACACAGTTGTCATTGCTCTACAAGCAGAAATCTGCTGGGGCCCGGGGGGGGGGGGGGGGGGGGGGGGGGGGGGGGGGGGGGGGGGGGGGGGGGGGGGGGGACAGAAGCAGGACTCTGGGAGCCGGAGAGTGGAGGGGCACGTGGGTCTGATTATGGAGAAGAGACGGAGAGCCAGTGACCATTAGCGCAGTTTTGGATTTTACATCAGAGTAGCAGACTCAACAAACCCTTGACCCCAAAAGGGAAGAAGGCTCTCTGCCTTTAAAACTCCGTCAGAGCCAGCTCTTCAGACCCTGTGTGTCTTGCACTGCCTGCTGACAGGTGCTTTGTTGGGTGTTGACATACTTGTATTTACATTGCCAATTGATACGTTGCAAACTGAACTCACCTGTTGAATAGCCCCACCGTTCTACCCACGTGCTGCCTTCATGTTTGGACCCAAAACAGGGTGGTCTCGCCTTCCTGCAGGTGGACTGAGTTCCAGTGTGGGTGGAATTGTAGGTCTCCTCCATGACATTCCCTAGCAGCATGATGAATGAAGCCAGCTTTAAAAAACAAAACAAAGCAAAACACACCTGAGTATTTACTTGAGGTTGAGTAGGAGAATTTTTGGCAAATCATTCTGCAAGAGAAAGGGCAAGCTCTCGGAAGCTGTGGGAGATAAAAATATTGCCGGCCCTTCTTTAAGCTCGGGGCGCAGTTTGCTAAGAATCTGAGCCAGTGAGGTGGGTGTGTGTTGGGCCCCCCATCGCCTTTCCTCCCTTGGCAGGACTTCGGGGCCCCTCGGTGCTCTGGCCACAAGTCACCTGGAGGCAGCCAACTTCTGAGGCCTGTGTACCATCCTTCACTCTCTCCGCTGGAGCCAGCGTCTCTGAGACACATCAGACGCAGGGGAAAGGTGCCATTGACTGAAATGGGAAGAGCAGGAGAGGTGTACGTGCGCATTACTGTGTGTCCTTAGTCTCCCGCTGCAGGACCTTGCTGAAGGCTGCCCGGTTACCGGAGTCAGGGACAAGCCAGGTTTAATTCACAAGTGAGGGAGAACAGCAGGAGAAGGTAGGTGGCTGGTCGCAGGTGGTTTGCCAAACACATAGCACTGAGTGTGCAGTGAGTGGGCAGGATGGCGATTTCCCTGGGTGCTGGTTTGGAGGCAAATGGGAAATCACATTTCGGAAGAAAGAATCATTCTTTGCTTCATAAAGCTTATGACCGCCTCGCTTGAGCTATTGATTTGTTTTAGTTTGCAGCCAGGACTTAGTGAGGACAACTGATTTCAAGCAGAAATATTGCACTCAACACATAGCTACCTTTCTTGCTGAGGCATTGAAGGACTTTGCACGCCACCCCCAATCCCTTGGGTGCATGATAGGGCCTTGGTTTGTTTTCAGTTGTCTGTTTTCCTCCCAAAGCAAGATGCCCAGGCCTTGTGCTCTCCGCCGCCGGCTGCTGTGGGTTGAGGGGAGTCTGCTGATACAAATGACCACCTACCAGGTCACCACGAGGGTAGCAGCAGCAGCAGCAGCACCTCTGCCACTGAGAGGGTGTTGTCCGAGCCTTCTGACTCCCCAGCATAGAATCAGGGCACCCTAGAGCCCCCAGGCATCCCTCCCTTAGTCTTCCCTGAACCAGGACGCAGCCCGGCACTCTCAGCTAGTTCAGTGTATTCTAGCAAAGCCACTTGCTGATGACGTCAGCTACCACACACTGTGATGAGGCCAGAGAACCAGGCTCATGATGGAGGGAACTCAGCTTTTGGCTGGGGAAGGTCCTTGGGCATCACCGAGGTTTCCCCATGGTTTACCCAGCACTGGGGCCACTGAGAGAAGACGTGAGAATAATCTGAGAAGTGTGTCTATGGAAAATGTCTGTTTCATTTCCAGTTTTAAACATGCCTGCCCCCTGCTTAGGGGGAAGCACTGTATTTCCTCTCTGCAGGGCTGGTCAGGAATGGCCGGCCGCATGTATGTTGGGCCTGACGATTACAACCACCTCAGTCACTGAGATGGCCTTTGTGTACTGCAAGTGCCTTTCAATAAAATGAGATAATTCTGTCTCGTGAGGCTGATAAGTCATTAGTGTTTGCATGGCCATGTGGGCAAGTCTGTACCCTCTTACATTGAATACCTGTGAGCTCCTGCATGTCTGTGTATCGAGTTCGCTATGCCTGACCTGTGGTTGATTGTTAGAAACAATTGTGGAATGTTTTACACAGTGTTTTTGCTTGTGTACAAACAATGCCCCAAGAATGTAGAGAAGTGTGGAATGCTGGAATGGGGTCACTTTCTTCATCAGAATTTTGAGGATACTTCACAAAGTAGCCAGTGGTCTTGAGTCTTGCGTGTCAAAAAATTTTATGCTCAGTCACTCATTCCCTTTGCACATTTAGTTTATTAACCTGCCTATTTTTCTGTCAATGGAAAAATGGAACAAGCAATTGAATTAATAAACTTGCATTGAGGAAAGCAGGGTCTGTTGGCCCCCATATATCTCGGCGTTATTATAAAAATGTCAGATTTTCTTTACATTTTCCTTTTTTCCTCGCACCCTAAATTAGTGCCAGCTCTGAGCCATTTGTCACGCTTTTTATAGTGATACTAATTGATGTGCAATAGTAGAAAGAGTCTCGGTAAATTTTCCCATAAATGAGGTCATTTCAGTCACTCTGGGTTATCAGACTTTCACTTAGAAACAGAAAAATTTATATTAGGCATAAAGTGTCCGGGGTTGTGCAGGCTAACAGGGGAATATTGTTTGGGAGGAACAGCTGAGATTAAGGGGGCTCATTCCTGCATGCGAGAGTTAGTTTCTTAAAGGGCAGGACTGTTTTTTGTCAGGGAAAGCCCTTAAGCCAGAAGGCTCACTAGTGGCGGGTAATGGGAAGCTCAGAGGGTATGTGCGGTAGCTGAAGATGGCCTGCACCCCCCAAAAAGGGTCACCCCGTACCCTGTGGCCAGTAGGACTTGTTTTAGGGAAACTCCTTCCGGGGTGGGATTGGGCTCCCTCTGCCATTGCTGAGCACATGGGTTTGCGTGCTGTGCTTCTAACTTCTACTAGGCCAGCTGGTGATTTTTATCGATGATCTTCTCGTAGCCAAACTCAGGCCCTGAACTGGTCTTGTCTGAAGATGAAAACAGTGACACTGAAGAGACGGAAGAGACGGAACTGGGCACCATGGAGGATCAGCGCAGCGTGATTCTTCATCTCATTTCGCAGCTCAAACTGGGGATGGATTTGACCAAGGTAGGCTGGCGTGTCCCACTGGGTTCGTGGCGGCTCGCTTGGGTGCCCCCTCTACCTCTAAGTCTTTCCTGGGTCCCATTGCTTTCCTTGTGGTGAGACTGGGAAGGCAGAGCGGGGAGGAGCTCAGAATTGCCACAAGTACGGATATCCCAGGTGTGATGGGAAAGGAGACTGATGCTCAGCCTCAGCGTGTGAGCCTTGCAAGTGCTTCCCTGCAGGAGCTGCGACTCTACGGGGGCAGGGAGCCCGTTGGAAAAAGGGTATGAGGTGATAAGGAAGATTTAAAATAGGGTATTTTTGTTTCCAGCTGTGTCCTAGAGAAGGGTAAGATGACCCACATAAGTAGGTCAGGCACACTGGCCACAGAGAGAAAACAGGAGGAAGGAAAACGGGAGCCAGGAGTGAGGCTGCCGCACTGTCACTAGCTCTCACAGCTAGTCCCCAAAACGCAACCTGGATGGTGACCCAGATCTCCTCGTCCACTTGTAAAGAAATAAACCTGCCAGTTGGTGCGTGTGCAGCCAGGATTCTCCCCGAGGAACCTCCTCCAGCATCCTAATCTCGGGGGGCAAGCCGATGGCCCCTAGAGACCTGCCCTCCCCTCGAGTCTGTGGCTCCCCTGGGGAGGCCAGCAAGCAAAGCAGTTGTGTGTGTAGCTGGGAGCTGGCATGATGTCATCGGGGGCATGGGAGTGTAGAGGGTGCCTGGACTTTGCTGTCCGGGCCACCTGTGTTCCGTTTCCAGTCGTAGTGCCTCCCGAAGGGCAGAGTGAGAACCAGAGGCTGTGTGTAGAGACCCAGCCTGGTGCTGACGTCATGGGAGGCGAGCCATCACTCTTCTCCTTATGCAGCGCTGTGTCGTGTGGTGGAGAGGAGCATCCCGGAGGCTGGGGAGACCTGGCCCGTGGGGAGGGTGTGCTGTGAATGGAAGTTCTAGATTCTGAAGGGCAGCCAGAAAAATGTGAGCATCCTTGAACTGGTCAGAGCCACCGAAAGCACAGCCCACAGAAGCCACCAGGAGGGGAGCTGACTTGTTTGACTGCAGTGAAGGTTGTGGATTCCCCAAGTTCCCCTCAGGCTGGACTGGAGGCCAGAGAAGAGGGAGGAACGGAGGGAGGTGGCGGTGAGAGATCTTTTGAAGAGAAAGATGACAACATAGTGACTGAAGAAACAGGAGTTGAGAGTCCCAGGGATGACAGAAAAGCCTTTTTCTTTGGAATGTTTTTTAATGTATTTGGAGATGAGTGTGTCATATTCTGGGAGACTGCACCCCTTTAAAGAAAACTGCGGGCCCATGCCGAGGGGGGCTGACCTAGGAAGTCCCCCCAGCTTTGCCACTCTCCACCCTGTGCGTGGGTGGGTCTGCCCAGCTCTGCATGCCCGGCTGTGAGGCCGTGTCCTTCACTGTGTCCCCTGTCTGCATTCCAGCCTCTGGGCTGTAGAACTCTCGACTCTTTTGCTAGCGGGTTCATTTTAAATGCTTGCTTTTTTAAAAGCCACCTCTTCTTTATGTTTGTGGATTGTGGAGACAGTTCAGATGGAGCTTGTGTTAAGATCCAGAGGATGGATATGGGTACTAGTTGGATTTAAAAGCATATTTTTAAACTGTGGGTCATAACCCATTTAGTAGATTGTAAAACCAATTGTAGTGGGTCAATTATCATTTCTAAAAAAAATTGAAATAACATATAATAGAAAATATCAGAGTATATTGTACACGAAACTTTTAGTTCTGTTGATACACGAGTAACTGGGCTACAGTATAAAACGAATTCTCATGGATCATATTAAAAAATATTTACAGCCCTGGCCGGGGGGTGGGCGGCTCAGTCAGTTGGAGCATTACCGCATGCACCAAAGGTTGCAGGATTGATTCCCGGTCAGGGCACGCACCTTGGTTGTGGGTTTGGGGCACATACCGGAGGCGACCAATCGATGCTTCTCTCTCACATTGATGTCTCTCTGGCTCCCAAATCAATAATGAAAAAAAACTTGGGAAACACTGGTGTGGACTCATGAATGATATAGGAGAGAGACTCTCGGAGTCACGGAAGTCGTCCAGGTCAGATGTGGAGAAACAGTGAGGTACTGAGGGGACCGCGTTACGGCGGGCCGACTGTCCCAGAGGCATCACGTTAGGGCTCTGGTTTTAAGTGAAGGAAATCAGAACTGTGCATCTTGCTGTTTTATTAAGATCTGATTGCTTTGCATTTCCGGAGCCATGGTCTGTTTCTATAAAAGCAAATGTTGGGTTTATGCAACATTCAGCTGGCCACGTGAAAGAAAAACTTTGTCTAGTCCACGGTTTATTATTAACTTACTTACTGGGAAGAAGCGGCTGTTCAAAAACTAAGCAGGGACTTGATAAGGAAGCGGTAGACCTTTTATTTCACATAAGGTTTGGGGGCTTTTGTTGCCCCGTGTCAGAAACAAGTCAACGAAATTCTGTCTCACTGTCTTTTCTCTGCTTGGCTCTTGCCCAGGTCGTTAAGTTAAGCATGGGCTAAACTGGCAATTGAAGATCTTAGCTAGAATCTGAGCAGACACCCTAGACATAGAAGAACATTCTTTGATTCAAGGATGAAGCCCTGGTGTCTGTTTATAAGACGGGTGTGCTGCCCATCTTCGGCGCTTGGGTGGCAATGGAAACAGACAGACTCCATGAGAGCGAAGAAAAGATTCTGGAGATGGAAGTGCAATGGAGAGAAGTAGAGTGAGTCCGGGAGGGTGGGAGGTGATGGAGCGGGGGCCGGGTGTGGTCTCTCAGACTGGTCAGGGCAGGTTTCTCCCAGGTGACACTGTGCTAGAGACCATACTCAAAGGAGGGAGTCAGCCTGTGAGTGTCTAGTGGAAGTGTGATCTGTGCAGAGGAGACAGTCATGAAAAGGCCCGAGATAGCCCTTGTTCGGCATTCTGGGCAGGGCGCCCAGTGTGGCTGGTTCAGAATGAACCGGGTCATGTTTCCTTTGCCTTCCTGTTGTGATGTAGGGGACGCCTTGAGCATACGGACTTTTTCCCCTTTGATTGAATTATTTTATTAGGAAAATTTTTCAGGGTCCCTCACAGTATGCAAAGATTGACATTGCTGTGCTCAAGCTCATTCTTTTTTTTTTTTTTTTAAGATTTTATTTATTTACTTTTAGAGAAAGGAAGGGAGGGAGAAAGGGTAGGACAGAAACATCAATGTGTGGTTGTCTCTCATGTGCCCCTCCTGGGGGCCTGGCCCACAACCCAGGCATGTGCCTTGACTGGGAATTGAACCAGCAACCCTTTGGTTCACAGGCCCACGCTCAATCCACTGAGCCACACTAGCTAGGACTCAAACTCATTCTTATAAGGGGAAATTTGTATGAAAAGAGTCAGAAGGTCCAGGGATTAACTACCTCCCCTCCCGCCTCCTCCCTGCCCCCTCCCCCCTGGGCAGAACTGTGGATATTCAAGGTCTTCCGTCCCCCAGGTGTTGCTTCCACTTCCTTTGCCTTCAGCTCTTCTCTCCAAATCTTGTTTTTAGTACACTGTCAAACAAATCCTACTACCTCTCCTGAAATGTTTGCCTTTTAAATAGAAGACACAGTAGTGACCTGGCTTCCCTAAGCTCGTGTGTATACATCTGTGCCACCAGGGGGCAGTGTGTGCCATTTCTGTGCTCCCTTCCTGTGCAATTGGCATGATCTCATCAATCCTGTTCCCAAAATAATTCCAGTGAGTGAGTGAAGGTGAGTCTTCAGGTCTCCTGGGGGCAGTGAGGAGTCCAGCATGGGCCTTGACCAAGCAGAATCTGTTTATACTCCAGCTCTCTACTTTTTTAGCCATGTGAAAATGACAAAAACCTTTCTGGGCTTTAGTTTTCTCATCTGTGAAATGGAACGGTCATACCTGCTCACAGGTTATTGAGAAGATTGAACAGGATAATGTATATCCTGCTCAGACCTGTGTGGCTTGGTTGGGCATTGTCCCATAAAGCAAAGGGTTACTGGTTTGATCCCTAGTCAGGGCACATGCCTGGTTTGCAGGTTCGATCCCTGGTCAGGGCACGTATGAGGCAACCAATCGGTGTTTCTCTCTTGCATCAATGTGTCTCTTCTTCTCTTTCTTCTTTCCTTCCTCTCTCTCTAAAAATAAATTTTAAAAATCTTTAAACAACAACAACAAAGATAATGTGTATCCCAAAACACTGTGTTGGGCTGGAATTCCATAAAAGGTTTATATTTGAAACATGTCATGCATTCTTACCATACTTTTCTTGTTTATATAATTATTTTTCTGTATTCTCAAATAACCAATTATTCACAGAAGCATCAGAGGTGGTCCCAGAGGTGGCTCTGGTCATTAGGAGACTGGTTTTTAGTCTTCAGCTTCGTCACTATATACTGTGTGGCAAGCTTGTGTCTGATTTTTGTTGTCCTTGTTTTCCCCTGGTTTCTAGACAAGGGTGCTTGGCTGAGTTGCCAAGAGGTGAACTTCCACTCACAGCCTCTGGTGCACGTTGGCAGGCCGAGGGCCAGGATTTGGAGGGAGCACAGGGGTTGATTTCAACCAACATATCTCTCTCAGGTAGTAAATATCTTATCGGAAAAGATAAAATTTTATTTCAAACCCTTCCCATCTAATGAAAATTTTAATAGGTGCCTTTTGTGATGTTCTAAGTACAGGGAGATTGGTTGCGAAGGGATCTAGCACTTTAAGGAGATTTAGTGGAGCTTTGGCAGTGTGAATTTTCTGCCCTTTCTTTTGAAAGGTTGGGGTTTTTATGTATTTCCCCTGGTTTCCTTAAAGGATTACATAGATCAGTCTTGGCGGGTGGTCTTGGCCTCTCTTCACTTGCACGTTTGCACTGGGCAGGTTTGCCAGTCTAAGGGCAGGGTGTTAGGTAGGTAATTCTCAAGGTTATTAAGTTAACTGATGCTTCTTTGCAGAAAATCGCACCTGCTCCGGCCCTTCCTTTGTGGAAACTTGTTGTGTTCCCTGTTGGGGGGAAGGGACTGTCCCTCTTCCCAGGAGCCCTTTGACTTTCTCAGTGGGCGACTGAGTATTTGAAATTTCTAAGGGCCCAGATTGGAGATTAGTTATTTACACTTAGATTGATGCAGCTTTAAATGTAATTAATTGTTCTCTGAGTCCTGAGTGCAGATCTTCTTTTTTTCCCCTTTCTGCAAAGTAGTTCCTTGTCTTAATTATGTTAATGGGAGAAAAGGCAGCCCTTATTGATGGCTCCATAAATCCGCAGCAGTGATCTAGCCATTTGGACGCCATCATCTGTGCAGCTGGGCCATCACTCACCTCTCCTTTGGAGGCAGACAGCCCAATTAGTACTCACCAGTTTTTGGCTCTGTCTCTCTGGTGTCCACCGCCTAAGAAACAGATGATTAAGTGACTTATTTGCGAAAGCGCGTGCGCGCACGCGCGCGCGCGCACACACACACACACACACACACAGCAGGAAGATCGAATGAGAGAGAGAAATCAGCTTTCCTGAGCCAGCTGAGAGGGAGGTGTAAATAGACACACTTTGCCTCCCTGCCTAGCCGTAAGAAGGGTCACAGCTAACCTCAAAACAAAATACTACCAGAAGTGCCAGAAAATTGAACTGTATGGAAGTCTGATAACCAAGGATTCAAAGAAGAAATATTCACCCAGATGGGTAGGAGGGGCAGAGATGGGGAACCAGGGTGGTGGAGAGGACATGGTGTGGCAGTGGCCAGTGGAATGGGTGGTCCCACATTCCCATGTGGCAGATAAAAACTGGGAGGGACACCTGGGGAGTGAGCCATCTCAGCACTGGGCCCAGACCATGCAGCCCACGATTCTAGCACCAGGAAAATAAAGCCTCTTAACTCCTACTACAAAAACCAGGGGGAGTTGGGGTGATGGAAGAAACTGCCTGTCTCGCAAGAGAGTCCATTTAAAGGACTTGCAAGGCCCTAAAATGTACATAAACCCACCCGCACTCTGGGACTCTGCACCAGGGGAGCAGCTAAGAAGGGTGCCAGTCACAAATGGGAAGTGGGGGAAGTGACTCGGAACGGGGTGAGAGCCAGACCAGCAGCATTGTTCTCTCCCTGACCCCTCCCTCACATACAGCGCTGCAAAGTGGCCAAGCAGGTGGCCCCACCTTGTCGAATACCTGAGGCTCCGCCTCTTACAATGTAACAGGTATGCCAAGACAAAGTCAAAACAGCTCTATGTAATACATAGAAACAAACACAGGGAGGCTGGCAAATTGAGGAGATGAAGAAGTATGACCCAAATGAAAGAAGAGATCAAAACTCCAAAAAAAAAAGAACTAAGCAAAACAGAGACCTATCAGATGCAGAGCTCAAAGCAGTGGTGATAAGGATGCTCAGAGCTCTCACAGAGTATTGCAAACGCATAAGGGAAGAAAGGAAGGCTACACTGAGTGAAAAAAAGAACAATACACAAGGAACCAACAACGAAGGGAAGGAAGCCGGGGTTAAATCAGTGACTGGGAACATAAAGAAGAAGTAAAAAGTTAACCAGTACAGAATGAAGAAACAAGAATTAAAAAAAAATGAGAAGAGAATAAGAGGACTCTGACATATCTCCAAATGTGCCAACATCTAAATCACAGGGATGCCAAAAGGGGAAGAGGAAGAACGAGAAATTGAAAACTTACTTGAAAAAATAATGAAAGAAAATGTCCCTAATTTGGTGAAGGAAATAGACATACACATCCAGGAAGCATAGAGAGTCCCAAAGAAGTTGAACCCAAAGAGGGCAACACCACAACACATCATAATTAAAATACCAAAGGTTAAAGATAGAGAATCTTAAAAGCAGCAAGACAGAAGAAGAGTTACCTTCAAAGGAGTTCCCATAAGACTGTCAGCTGATTTCTCAAAAGAAAACTTACAGGCAAGAAGGGACTGGCAAGGAGTACTTAAAGTGATGAAAGGCAAGGACCTACAACCAAGATTACTCTATCCAGCAAAGCTTTCATTTACAATGGAAGGACAGATAAAGTGCTTCCCAGGCAAGGTAAAGCTAAAGGAATTCATCCTCACCAAGCTCTTATTATATGAAATGTTAAAGGGGCTTATTTAAGAAAAAGAAGATCAAAATCATGAACAGTAAAATGGCAAACTCACAATTATCAACAACTGAATCTAAAAAAAACAAAGGCAAATAAGCAAATGACTAGAATAGGAACAGAATCACAGAAATGGAGATTGTTTGGAGGGTCACCAGCTGGGAGGGGGAGGGGGAGAATGGGAGAAAGGTGCAGGGATTAAGAAGTGTAATTGGCAGGCCCAGAATAGACAGGGGGAGGTTAAGAATAGTATAGCAAGTAGAGAAGCCAAAGAACTTGCGTGCATGACCCATGGATGTGAACTAAAGGTGGGGATTGCAAGAGGGAAGGGGTGTACTGGGCGGAGAGGGGCAAAGGGGAATAAAAATTGGGACAACTATAATAGCATACTCAATAAGTATATTTTAAAAAAATCTACTTTAACGAAAAGTGTGATGTCTTGCCCAGAGTATTCAAAGTGCTGGTTTTGAGAGGCACCTGTCTGGCGTTCTGCACAAACACTGTCCAAAGCTGCCAAGAAGAGAGGAGAGGGAAAATGGTCATCCCACTCCCGACCCAGCTCCTCCATGTCACATGTGTTCCCCTTTTGCCGCCTCGCACAAAGCCACAGCCTCACTGTCAAGGGCAGGATATGTATCTAGGGAGCTGCACTTGGTGTTGGCTGTGACACCATACTCCCCGCGTGTGCAATTTCAGGAGGGCTATCTTGGATCAGTTCTCAGGTGTCGCATCTCCAGGAGAGCCTGTTTTCTTTTTCCTCCAAGTTTTTATTTTGCACATTCTCTAATCTACAGTGGAGTTACAAGAATAGTGCGATGAATTTCCATACATGCATCACCTTTATTGGCTGGTTCACATTTTGCCTCTTCGTTTTTCTTCTCCCGTCTTTCCTCTCTCCTCCTCCACGGCCTCTTCCATTTCTCTCTCCCGCCCCCACCCTCTGCAACCCCGCATACACATGCGCATGTGTGTGTATGTTTATTTTTTGATGAAGCACTTGGAGTCTTGCAGTATCTCTGAATGGTAGGACATTCCTCTTACACAATGCATTTATTACACTTGGAAAAGTTAACATTGATGTAATACTATTTCATGTAGGGCCCATTGTAAAAGTTCCCCCAGTTGTCCCCATAATGCTCTTCACGAGTTTATTAAGAGCCGAAAGAGCACTGTGGATGCTATGATGGAGATAAGTGTGGGTGCAGTGAGGACAGGGAGGAGGAGGCTGCTGGTTTAGCCTGGGGAGCAGGAGTTGTTGAAAAAAGCTTCACAGAGGAGGTTTGCTGGGAGCTGAACAGCTGCGTATCATTGGGACAGGGCAGGGGAGAGGGCAGAAACGGGGAGCAGGAGTGAATGTGTGTGTCAGGGATGGGGGGGCTGTGAGGGTGGGCTGGAGGCCAGACTGAGGGGTACTGGGAGACCAGAGGGAGCTTGGGCCAGGTTCACCTTTATCTCCTGTCGAGATCTGAGCCAGGAGAATCTGGCTGTGGTGCGGAGAAGTCGGTGCAGGTGGGCAGGGCCGAAAGCTGGAAGGCCCATGCGG
The DNA here is from genome assembly GCA_004024845.1 of Tonatia bakeri. NCBI lineage: Eukaryota > Metazoa > Chordata > Mammalia > Chiroptera > Phyllostomidae > Tonatia > Tonatia bakeri. Next base: position 124,323 of record PVIA01000447.1, on the reverse strand, counting down.
GAGTTTCGACTGCACTTTTCCGGAGGGCTCGCTGCGCATGTCCTCCCTTTTTCTGTTTTAATTGTGCTCATAGTTTTCAATGAGAGTCTCCCTTCTGTGTTATTTTGCATTGGTTTCAGGCATGCAGCATCGTGGTTAGACAATCACATACAGAACAAAGTGTCCTCCCTGTTTTCCAGTACTGCCCCTGGCACCACGCAGTTATTACACTATGATCGACTATACTCCCTGTGCTGTACTTACATCCCTGTGGCTGTTCTGTAACTGCCAATCTGTACTTCTCAACCCCTTCACCTTTTTCACTCAGCCCCCACTTCTGGCAAACATCAGGGTGTTCTCTGTATCTATGAGTCTGTTTCAATTTTGTTCACTCATTCTGTTCTTTAGGTTCCACTTCCTGTGTAATTGATATCACAGGTATTTGTCTTTCTCTGAGTGACTGATTTCACTTAGCATAATACCCTCTTGGTCCACTGAGGTCCAAGCAATGGTCCACCATTACTCATCCTCTTGGCTGAGTAATGTTTCACTGTATGTGGTTACCAGAGCTTTTTTATCCGCTCATTTGTCGATGGGCACTCGGATCATTTCCATTCCTGGGCTACTGTAAATAATGCTGCAGTGGGCTAGGGGTGCCTGTGTACTCTCGAATTAGTGTTTTGGTTTTCTTTGGGTCTATACCCAGAAGTGGAATTGCTCGGTTATAAGGCAGTTCCATTTTTGATTGTTTGAGGAGGGCCTGTTTTCCCTCCTGTTTTCCACCGTGGCCTTGCGTGTCCTTTCTGAACGCCGAAGGTCTCCCTGCATCTGTAAAGTTAATGATGGTTTTGCACTGAGGGATTTCCCTGTCATTCTGGGGGGAGTAGAGTGAACTAGAAGGTGGTGCTCCTGTCCCACCCTTGCCCTCTGCTACCTCCTGCATCCCAATTATTTATTAGTCAGTGAGAGTAGAAGGCCCAGCCTTCCCAGTTCTTGTGTCCCGTGAACTCTGCCTCCCTAGTCCTCTGAGGGAAAGACAATGTTCTAGTTAACCAGAAGCAGATAATCATGGTGTGTTGTGGAAAGAAACTGGGGTGGCAGAGGGTAGCTCTGAGGTTCCCTGCTGCTCTGTGCTCCCCTGTCTCTGCTTCCTCACCTGTGAGACCAAGTGTTGAATTCCATCATTTTTTCTTTCATTTCTTTTTTAAGAGAGAGGGGAAGGGACTGAGAAAGAGAGGGAGAGAAACATCCATGTGTGGTTGCCTCTCACATGTCCCTTCCTGGGAACCTGGCCTGCAACCCAGGCATGTGCCCTGACTAGGAATTGAACCGGTTACCCTTGGTTCTCAGGCCACTGATCCACACCAGCCATGGCAAATTCCATCATCTGGAAGGTTTCTTTTGGTTTTGATGATCAGTGATTTGGGGTTCTCACTGGAGTTCTTTTTCCTGTTTATTTTGTTTTAATACTTCAGCTTCTGAGTTCAGAAATGACGAATAAAGGAAAATGCTTTAAATTCTTGCCTTTTCAAAAGTATGCAGCATTGTAGCTGATTCTCTCCCTGTAATTTCAGCCTCGGTTACAGACATGAGGATTCTTGTCCAGAGGCGGAATTGTTTCCAGAGCAGCCCGGTTGCTGCCCGGGGTGGGGAAGAGGATGGGCATCAAGGTCATGGAATCATCTTCCCTTGGCATTCTGTGTGGCAGGCCTGATGGCCCTCGCTGTCATTCTGCCCGCTCCTTCCTGGCTTGCCTCCTGATCGGGGGTCCCTGGGGGGCCCTGGGGGCCCTGGAAGGGAGAGAGCAGGAAGGGGTGTGGTTTGGGGGTAGTCTGACGACGTGGACGCTGTGGCTTCTTTTTCTTTCTCATTGATTCAGCCTCATTGAGGGGGTTGCCCAGGCTTCTTAGGTCCACAGTCCCTAAGCTGCACAGCCTGGCTGGGGCAGTTCTTGGGGGAGAACTCAAGTGGCTCTGGGGGCAGGAGGAGAGAGGATGAGTGTTTTGTTTAGGGTTATTTTGCTTCTCTTCTTTACTCTGCTATCAGCCCCGTGCGCGGTGGGAAGCCACGGGGAGAGGAGCAGCCTGGAAGAGCGGACCCCTGAGGCTTGTGTGGCTGCTCAATGATACCCTGCCCCACAGAAAGGCACAGGAAGTAGTCACAGTGGCATCTGAAGGCCATTCTGAGCCAGGGTGTGCTTTTCCTTCTTGATCCTTGAGTGGCCAGAGTCTCAATTTGGTTAAGTTGTAGCAGAAAGGAAGTTAGGCCATCTCTTTTAATTTGCATAGTTGTATTTTAAATAATGCTTCTCCCAGTCCATTATAAAAGCAAAGCAGAAAGGTGCTCAGAAAAAATAAAAAAATGTATCAAGACCAGATATGTTAACATTCAAGGTCTTTTTATGATATTTGGATTGTGTTACATGTCTAATTTTACATCTGGCTGCTTTTTTACTTAATACAGGTACATTTTCCTCTGACACAGTGTTTTGATGAAAGATAGAAGAACATTAGAAAAGATACCAACCTCATCTGTCCAGTGGGCTGGCCTTTCTTCTCCTTTTCTCTGAAACCTCTGTGCTTTGCTGGTCTCATGCCTGTCTGTCTGTCTCTTTCTCTGAGGACCTCTGTCTTCCAGCGACCTCCTCAACAAGGAGGAGCCTTAGCAAGCTGCAGTGGAGGCAGGGTGACAGATCTGTGAGCCGAGATGTTCATGCCCAGGGATGTGTTCCCTTGCAAATGTCCCCCTGAGAGTTAGTGACTGTGTAAGGGAAGGGCAGGCTTGGTCGTGTAAGGAGGGAGCACAATCCAGCTGCGTGGCCTTGGTCAACTTGCTTGACCTTGAACTAGTGTGGGTCCTCTTTTCTCACTTGGAGGGGTCAAGAAGGAGCCAGCAGGTCAAGGCCAGGCTTCCAGCTTCAAAATCCTGTGGCTCCTTGTGAGGAGGAGCAGCAGCAGCAGCATGAGATCCTCCAGGTCAAAGAAAAGCTGTGCCGTGCGGCTACACGGGGGATGTGAGCACCCAGGAACTTAGAGTCATTGTCAGGTCACTGTTGAGCAGTGAGAAACAGGCCCGCTGTTCTCCACGTATCAGCAGTAACAATGAGTTACCTGCTCTCCAGCCCAGTTTCACAAGATCGTTCATTTGCTTTAAGTACCTAATCACGGGTTATAGGCATTTAGGTTGTATGGCACCTGAGTGACCACTTGGGATCAACAAGGAGTTTCTGTGTCCCCTCCATGACAGAGTCACTCCAATTTCTACTTATCTTCAGTCATGGGGCCAATAGCAAACCTAATTAAATGCAGCCTACTTCTTTGTAACTTCTGGTCGCTGCTTCTGGCCCAAACGGCCCCTCTTCTTCATGCCAGCTCTGTGGACATTTGCCTGATGGTTGGCCTTGCCTCCTGGGGACCTGGGCCAGGGGCCCTTGCCACACGCCTGCTCTGCCCTGATCTTGTTGGGCTTTATGTGCTCCTCTTGTGACAGAGATTATCACGTGGTTGCTGCTGGGTCCTGGTCTACCTGGACCCCCTTTGATGCGGCGCCAGCAAACCCCAATGTCTATGTTTGTGGGAACACACTGAGCACCCCCTTGGTTGTGCCTGACGTTGGGAAGAACATGAGAAAGCCTTTCTGAGCTGTTTTCTTCACCCTCCAAATAATGAGGGGTAAAAGAGGGCTGTGTGGTAAGAGCAGATGGCAGTGGAGAGAGACAGAGGCCACTGTTTTAGCTTAGATGAGCCGAGAAGAAAAGCACTCAGAATAGTCTTGTCCTCGAAGCTAGATTGGCGGTGATGCCACCACTGCTGCCACGTCCTGTTTCGTCCATAGCGTTTCCCCTGGTTCATGGTCTGTGTGCACATGGAAAGCAGCTGTGCCCCGGCTCTGGCCGTGGTGCGTCTGCCCGATGTGGCTACAGCTTTCACGTGTTTTCCTTTCTGCTCTTTCATGGCATCTCAGGGACTCCTGTCTGACTTTGCCTCCTTCCAAATGCAGGTGGTGCTTCCCACGTTTATTTTGGAGAAGCGATCCTTGCTGGAGATGTACGCGGACTTCATGGCGCACCCAGACCTGCTGCTGGCCATCACGGCGGGAGCCACACCGGAGGAGAGAGTCATTTGCTTTGTGGAGTATTATCTCACCGCCTTCCATGAGGGCCGCAAGGGGGCCTTGGCCAAGAAGCCCTATAACCCCATCATTGGTGAGACGTTTCACTGCTCCTGGGAAGTTCCCAAGGACAAGGTCAAGCCAAGGAGGACTGCTTCCCACTCTCCTCCCAGCCACCAACACCTGACAGCTGGTGACTCTTCTGAAAGCTACAAGCTAAGGTTTGTGGCTGAGCAGGTGTCCCATCACCCACCCATCTCCTGCTTCTACTGTGAGTGCAAGGAGAAGAGACTGTGTGTCAACACTCACGTATGGACCAAAAGCAAGTTCATGGGCATGTCCGTGGGGGTCTCTATGATAGGAGAAGGTAAGCCATATCATGTGTTTGCTGGAGTTTGACTCTCACACAGTGGTGTTCGCGCACCTGATAGATGACTGATGATTATCTTTGTGGAGTTCCTCGTTTTTATTTTGCTTGAAAATTGAGGGGTGAGTGGGTGGGCGGGTAGGAAAGAGGGCTGGGTTTTGTTATTTCTGGACTAGATCCTGGTGATTTCTCAGTGGGGCTAGAGTGATGGACGGGACGGGACACGTAGCTGTTTGCCCAACCGGCTGCCCACACGGATCTCCCCACGCTCCACGTGGGTGCGAGGGGCCTTACATATGCTTTGTGTGACTATCACAGCCGGCTCCGGATCTGTGAAACGCATTTTTACCCATTCTCACCTGTTCTGTGGCTCAAAGACAATGAGGAGAATAGTGCTACCTAGTCACAATCTGCTCATAAAAATTCCCACGGCAAAGCTCCAGCCCCTGTGCTAGAGATTCTGGAGCAAGGACACAGTGTAATCACCCCACTCACAGCTCGCTTGTTTCTGTTTTAGCAAATAGCTATGAATGAAGTTGATTCATCACTTGAAGAAACCTATAAGAATCCTTGTTAAATTCAAGTGTCTATATTAGTGATTCTTTAACTTCTTTTAAGCAAATCCCTTTGGAGCTTGAAGGATGTAGACTCACTTTCTGGGGAGGTTGGGGGTGGAGCAAGACTTGGCTTTCAATTTCAAGGGGGCAGATGGCTTCTTGGAAGCCCTCCTGAAACCCCAGGAGATAAGAACACCTGTCATTCACTGAGTGCGTTTTTTACTGAGCACCTACTAGATGTCAGACATTGTCTTAGGCGCTATGGATACTTGTATGAACTAAACAGCACCACCACCACCACCACCACCCCCGAAAAAAATCTGTCCTTATGAAGCTTCTATTCTACTCCATCATGGAAATAAAATTGCAGGGTTGGAAGGGAAATGCTATGGAGAAATGTAAAGCAGAGAGGGGACCTGGGAGCAGTGGGGAGAGAGCAGTAGAGCTTTAGGATGGGATGCCGGCTGGGAAGGCCTCACTAAGAAGGTGACATTTAAGCAGAGACCCAAGGGGGTGATCAAGGACAGCCCAGGGAGAATGTGTGCAGCAGAAGGAGTGGAGGCCCTGGCGTGTCGGCGGCGGGCAGGGAGCCGGAGGAGCTGGAGCAGGGTGTACGAGGCAGGGATTCGAGACAACAAGGTTAGAGAGGAGACGGTGGCCAGATCGTGTGGTGGCTCCGGGGGCCGGCCATTGCTAGGGCTTTTGGCTCTCGTGCTGAGTGAGCTGTGAGGCCATTGAGGGTTTTGAGCAGAAGAGTATCATGATCAGAGTTGTAGTTTAGGAAGATTATTCCAGTTGCTTGTTGAAAATAGACCATAAGAGGGGTAAAGATAGAATCAAAGAGACCAGTTGGGAGATAACGGTCATAATCCAGGCAAGAGGGTGATGGCAGCTCGGACCAGGGTGGGGAAATAGCGGAGGAGGAAAGATGTGAGAGCCCAGATGTACTCCAAAGTAGAGAGAGCCGAGAGGACCTGCGTCTGCATCTGGTGTTGGTTATGAGAGAAAGGCGATATCAAGGCTTTTGAGCCGAGCCCCTAGGAGGGTGGAATGGCCACTAACTGAGGTGGGGGAGGCTAGGGGCTGGGGGAGGGAGAACTAACTTGGATGGAGAGTGTAGGAGCTCAGTTAGGTTGTGTTGTGGTTTAGACACTCAGGGGGCTTGGGTCGACACCTGGAGTTCTGGAGGGAGGCTCCGTGCTAAGGTACAAACTCGTCCCCTGCTGTCTGGAGCCTGAGGAGATGTCGAGTGAGCACTGCTCCCCGCAGCCCTCCAGCATCGTGAGGCCCAGAGGCTGAGGGGCAGCAGTCGGGGAGACTGAGGAGGTGTGGCCAGAGGAGTAGGTGGGATGGGAGAAGATGCTTCCCGCCAGCTGGGTGATGCTGTGCTGAGGAGAACAGGCAGTGATCCGCTGAGCCAGATGCTGCTGCCCCGTTCTGGGAAGATGGGGAGTGAAAGCTGACCATTGGCTTTTGGACTGAGAAGGTCATTGGTGACCTACAAGGACTGTGAGTGGAATGGCGCTGGTGAAAATCTGATTGCAATACAGCAGTTCCTGCTTATCCATGGGCATCATTCCCAGCCCCCCAATGGGTGCCTGAAACTGCAGATAGTATCAAACCACACACACACACACACACACACACACACACACACACGACCAAGCAATGATTCACACCCTGGACTGAGTGGAGCCACACGAGATTTCATCATGCTCAGCAGGGGGCCCAATTTAAAACTGGTGAATTGTTTACTTCTGGAATGTTCCATTTAATATTTTCAGACCACTGCTGACCACCGGTAACTAACTGAAATGGCAGAAAGTGAAACCACAGATAAGAGGTGACTACTGTAGATCCAAGGGGGAATGGGAGGACAGGAATCGGAGGCTTCTCCTCACAGCTGCGGCAGGGAGCTGCTCTAGTGCAGCACCGATGGGGTTAAGGCCGGAGGGCAGGTCCCAGTGAGCAGGTCTCAGCCCAGGTGCTGGACCTCTGCTGCATGCTGGTGCCCTGAGCAGGGAGTCGGTTCCAGCACCGCAGGCAGATGTTGCTGCTGACAGCAGGGAGCACGGGGCAGGAACAGGATCGCTAAAGGCCCCTGCGGGGGAGGTGTGTGTTTGCCCTGAGTCATGCACGTGTGTGTATAATAAGGAGTGAGAACGGCATTAATCTTGACTTTGACGTATCTGGGGCTCTGTGCTTCCGCAGGTTGGCAGCGGCTCACCTAATGCCTCCACGTTTGCGCTGGTGAAGTCTTTATTTCCAAACAGATCTTGGGATTTGGGAGACTCATTTCATTCTGTTTAATTTGGTTCCTTAGCCTCAATTTCCCACGGAATGTAGTTCACAGAAAAGAAGTGTGCTCGTGTGCAGAGAAAGTAACGTGCGGAGAGCAGCCGCTCCCCTTCAGTTTGTACCGAAGCCCGTGTGAGTGGGGACTGCAGGCTTGTTCTAAAGAGACACTGCCCCTGCTTCCCATGACTGATTGATTGATTCGTTCATTCACGGACTTTTAATGTCGTCTGGAAATTCATCCAGCTGTTGAGTTTTATTAGCATACTAGAATAAACTTTCATATTAACCTACAAGGCACTTGATGTGACTTTAAGACAGCAGGATGGTGTGTTAAACTCGGTGGTGGGGCAGAAGGAAGAGCCCCTGAGGCAGGGTCTGGGATACGTGGGGGCGGGGAAGGATGCCGGGAGGAACCTTGCCCAGATGGTCTCTGAGTTAGACTGCTCCCCGTGTGTGTACTTCCTTCTCTACGACGGGGTGGCTCAGATAGATCCGTGGGTCACCCGTTCACGTGCGAGAGGAACAGCACCTCCCTAGTGCGGATGTGCAGGAGTGGGCAGGACGGACCAGTTCCCGCCCTGGGGGAGCCGATGTTCTAATGCTCGAGGCGGGAAAACTAGATGAGTGCGAGAAGTCTGAGATGTGACAGGTGATGACTGGGGCTAACGAGACAGCCAGAAAGGAGGAGAGTGGGGTGCTGGCAGGGGGACCTCAGTGAGAGTGGAGTACCTCACCAAAGGCTTGGGGGAGGAGAGAGAGTGAGCCATGTGGATGTTCCAAGCAAACAACCCAGCAGGCTGAATGCCCAGAGGCAGGAGCGGGTCTCTGGAGAGTTCTAGGAACACCAGGAGGCCCGTGTGGCTGGAGCAGACTAGGGGCAGTAGTGGCAGGTGGGGAGAGGAGAGGAGGCCAGGGAGGGGGGCCAGGTCTTGGGGGCTGGCTCGGGGAGCCCGGAAGAACTCAGGCTTTTGCCCTGAGTGAGGTGAGAGTCGGTGGAGGGTGGTGTGATTCTAGCCACCTCCCATGGCTACTGTGTGAAGAAGGGACTGAGGGAGGGAGTTTGCAGGCCCCGTGGTAAAACTAGGAGCAGACAAGTTTTTCTCTTCCTCCCTCCTACATGCGCGCGCGCGCGCGCACACACACACACACACACACACACACACACAACACACACTTTAAATCTGAGACTAGCCAGAATAAGTGCTGGGTGATTACAATACATTCTGGTAAAGCTAAATGAATGTTCTGGTACACAGAAAACACTCGCGTTCCTGCCTGGGGATTCCCCTGCACGCGGCAGCACCGCCTGCTGCCGGTTGTGAAGCCCTGGGAAAACCGCAGACCCCTAAATTACAGCGCAGGCTGGGCGCCTCCCGTCTCTGGACGTGTTTTTGTTAAAGGGGAAGCTTTGCAGATCTGTTTCTAGTGACTCGGGGAAGTCTTCAATCAGAGGAACTCGGCCTCTTCCCAGCCCCAGGGCTGCTTCCTGCTCTGACCCAACAGTAGAAGGGCACCCACCGACCTCCAGCCCCAGGCCCCGGGGAGGCGGCGGCTGTGCTGAGGGGTGGGTGTGTAGCCTCGTTGTCTGTGTGACTGCTTCCGTGCTAGTTCTCTCCTCCCAGCACGTTTACTCATCTCTCCCCTTTTCTCCATTCTCTGCACCCGGTCCCTCCTGTCAGCCCTTCCACTTAGACACACCTTCCACAGGGCGCCCTCCTTAGCCCCGCAGAAGCTGGGGCCCCTGCCCATCTGCTCCGGAACTTCACTTGAGACTGGTGGGCGCTTTGAGCCCTGGTTTTCCCACCCTGTCCCCGAGGCGAGCTGCCGTCTTCACCCTCTCTCTTTGTTGGCAGCTGTTGCGTGTCTCTGTCTGTAGGGTAGGCCGCTGCAGTCCCAGGGCCTTGGCTGCCTTGTTCCGGACACACAACAGGCGGGGGCTGGGCCTTTCATTCACAGGGTACAGCACCGGGCCTGCTCCGGATGCGCCTGCACACCAAGCGCTCGATGCTGTGGGTGGGAAACCCTGGACCACCCTTTCTGAGCCCTCAGCAGAGAGTTTGCAGCTGCCACTTTTCTACCTGCTGGAAAACTTCCTATGACCTTATTTTGCCACACTACAAAATACTTGTGAGAACCCCCAGACTTCAGAGTTTGCTGGTTCCTGTGCTCAGAGCTCCTTTGCAGGGCTGGGCGTGGGGAAGTGGGATACTTCTCTGTTCCTCACTTGTTCCTCACGTGGATCCAACACATTCCATGGATATTTTGACTGAGTTTAAAGCAACATTTTTCCAACCCTCTCATTTTAAAATTTAGATCTTAAATGGGTCCCCTTGAAATTGTGTGGTAAATACATGGGCTTATCTTTTAAATTATTGCCTTAGGCTGTGGCATATTTAGCTTACTAAAAAATGCCATTATAAAAAATGCCATTGCCTCATTATGCCTTGAATTTACTTAGGTTGCAGCTCAGACCTAACTACAGGTCTCCCCCGCCCCCCGCTCCTCAGCTCCGACACTGCAAACCCCTAATTGAGATGCTGTGCGGTGCCCCCCATCCGCCGTGTCCACAGGGAAGCAAAGACACCTCTCATCTCCCCCACGCTGCCGAGGAGCCGAGGCCCATTCCGATGCTCTCGCACCCCGCCTCCCCCGGACACACAGCCGCAGAACCGGTGCCCAGTAAAATGGCACAGCCTCTTAATTGAGTCTGTAGGGAAAGGCAATTAGTTCCAGCACGAGAAGTGACGCGGCGCCCGCCCGGCGCTGATGAATGTGAGCGCTGCCGGCACCCGCAGCCTGGTCCCCGGGGTCCCTCTCTGACTCTGGGCTTTCCAGGCCACACGCTCTGTCGGGATCGTTTGGTTCCTCGGGTTGAGATCGGGTGTGCCACTAATTGAAATTTATCAGTTTGAAAGTGTTAATGCTCGGCCTTATGTTTATTGATAAATCAGTTTGTGGGATTTAACACAACGCTCTCCCAGCCTGAGGCCGAACGTCGGCAGGGAAGGACGGATTATTTAGCATTTTTCAGCTTCTCTCAGCTGTTGGGCCAACGAAAAAGGAGCCTTCATTTGTGATTCCCATCTGTGCGTCTAGCTTTAATATAGTCTTTTATTCCTATAGGGTCTGGTATCTTTTTTTAAATGAAACCCTAAAAAGTAGTGGTGTGAAGGCTTAATTACAGGTTATTTAATAAGTTGGCACACATTTATGTTGTAAAGATCTTCAGAAAAGTGCCAAAGGAATATGGTCTGGCTTATGCCTTGACACCAGCTCAGCTTTGGGGCCCACTGGCTTCTGGGGACTAGAGGGAAGGTTCATGTTGGTTTGGAAGAAATTTTTCTTAAGATGGTGAGTGTCAGGAGGTGGGCCTCACTGATCTCTTTGTCCCTTATGTGCACAACACACCACAGACTTTGTGACTTCCTCCGTATTCCCAACTGGAAATACCGCTGTTAAGAATTCCGCCGTCAAGCCCTGGCTGGTGCAACTCAGTGGACACAGCGGGCACCTCCCCTCTCACCTTCGTCACAGCTGCAGTCTTGTGTTTGCCGATGAATTAACGCCCACCTCTCTGTCCTGTCCCTGAGGGCAGACAGTGGGTCTGTCTTGTTCACCGTTGTATTCTCAGTGCCTCGCACAGCGCCTGGCACACAGTAGGGCACACAGTAAATTAGTTCATGGCAAGTGGGCAGCCAGCCTTCGCGGAGGTGGGAGGCCAGTGCCCTTTGCAGGAGGCTGCTTGGTTTCTCTCGTGTCTCAGGATCCCTGATCCCCGGCTGCCCTCTTCTTGCATCCGCGTGCCTGACCACCCCCTCCTCTCTCCCTGGAGGTGTGCTGAGGCTCCTGGAACATGGGGAAGAGTACGTGTTCACGCTGCCCAGTGCCTACGCGCGCTCCATTCTCACCGTGCCCTGGGTGGAGCTTGGAGGAAAAGTCAGCATCAGCTGCGCCAAGACGGGGTACTCCGCAACCGTGATATTCCACACGAAGCCTTTCTACGGAGGGAAGGTGCACAGGTAGGGGGCAGCCAGGAGCCTTTATTGTCGTGTTATCATGATGCCCTGAGTTCTTTTCTCCACCAGAAATGGGGGTCCAACCATGGGATGAATGGGAAAACAAGAGAAAGTTTTGAACAGTCATTTTTGAAAATGGGCTTCTTCTCCCTCACATGGCAGTTTTTTGTTAAGCCCTCCCCATGTAAATAAATCTACAGTGAGATCTGTTGGTGATCTGTTAGCAGAATGCCAGGGAAAAAAGACGCTTCGGTTTGTTACAGAAAACTCTCCCTTCTGTGGTTGTAGCCTGTTTCTCTGATTGGATGCCACGCGATCTTAGAGCTGCCTTTTCGTGTTGTTGGCTCCATTAAATCTGACTCCCGTGTCCCCTGTGAGATCAGGGGCTCCCCGCCCCCCGCCCACTTTAGGAGCTGGGGAAGCACAAGCCTAAGAAATTGAAGGCGAGTCTGCTGTTGGCAGAAGTGCCACGTTGGTTTTATTGCTCCAGTTATAAAACTTTCTCCTTCCGAGCACATCACTGTAGAAACAAGCTCCTCCCACCCTTTCTCTTGGAAAGTGTTCTATATGGTGTTGGTGGGGCCGTGGTGGTGGTGGGGGGAGCGTTGGAGTGTCTGTTGCCTGGGAAAGCGGACGCCCTCAGTGGCCGTTCGGGATGCAGGCACACCGGCTCACAGGCTGACCACGTGCTGCACTTCTGCCCAGCCCCGCCCCTCCTACAAAGCTGGTAGCTTGAAATCAGCAGTGGTGGGGCCCTGCAGAAATACGCAAATGCTACAAATTGGGTGTTTTCCCTCCTGGAGAGCCAGTTGTTAAACCTTTTCCCGCATACCACTAAGGCCCTTCCCCTGGGTGCAGTCCGAAGCCTCCTGATGCTGCCTGGGAACCTTTGCGCACCCCTTTGGAACCTAGGCTGTGTTGAGGTCCGGGCAGAAAGCTCCAAGCCTGTGTTTGAAAACTAAATTCAGCCTGGGCTGGGTCATGGGGAAAAGATGAGCTTGCCTCTTAGACTTGGCTGCTTGGAGCTGGATTCCCTGTTTCTGAGTCATTCGAGCTTCAGAATCGGCAAGCTTCAAGGTAGAGAGGGAGGCAGGCTCTGCTGTCATCCAGAGCTGGAGACCTAAGCTCCCTCAGGCCGGGCAGGTAAAGTGGGAGCGCACAGATCGCTGCAAAGGCGCACTCACTGCCAGCGTGAAGGTGGCCCCCCGACCCCTCCCCCCCCCACCACAGCCGCTGCCATGAATGGGAGGGTACAGGTGCGAGGCCAAGAGGTTAGGTTTCTTGCTCAGCCTTCGTTGGATTGACCTGTTAACTGGTCTGTAGATTCACATCCCATCAGTTTTTGTATCAATATCTTCTTTTTTGTTTTTTGTTCAAGGATATTAGATCACATTGTATAAGCTAGTCTTTGAGCAAAACACGGAAAAACGATTCCTCTCCATGCCACCCCATAAAAAAAAATCTCTAATTGTGAGTCTGCCTTTTGAAGCAGTCTGTGTTTTGATCACGTCGCAAACCGTGTTCGTTTGGTTCGTTCGCTCAGGGTCACAGCAGAAGTGAAGCACAACCCTACCAACACCATTGTCTGCAAGGCCCACGGGGAATGGAACGGCACCTTAGAGTTCACCTACAACAACGGAGAGACCAAAGTCATCGACACGACCGCGCTGCCCGTGTGCCCTAAGAAGATCAGGCCCCTGGAGAAGCAGGGGCCCATGGAGTCCAGGTGGGGATCAGGCTGTTTCTGCCTGGCTTAGTTGTCCTCAGCACTTGGCCCAAGGAACAGACAGGGAGGAAGCCTTAGGAGGGTCAGCTCATGGAAATGGGCTGGGAATCATGCTCTGACTTGTTGAGGTGTTCGAATTTTCCACTGTGTCACGTAGCAGTGGATCCTTTGTAGCTTCCAGTGTGTTGTCTGGTACTAAGTGGGGGAATGTGAGGGTCTGCAGCAACATTTCAATGCCTGTTCTCTGGGCGCTGCCGGAGTTTGTCAGCTGGTCTGTTGCTTCATTACAAAGTTAAATACAGAGAGTTGCCACAGAACTAGTGAAGCAATGAGATACCTTTTTTCTTTTTCTTTTTCTTACCCAATTAGCAACATCATTAAAAAAGAAACTTCAGTGCTGGCAAGGGTGTGATCAGATTGACACCGTGTACCCTGAGCTTCGAGTAGGAATGTGTGAGGTTTAGCTGTAAACTCATTAATTCAGTTTAATCTTGGGTTCCACTTCTGGGAATCTATTCTAGGGGAAAATTGTTAAATTCAGAAAAAAATTTTAATATAAAATTGACTAAGGAGTTAAAAGAAAAAGCAACCACCTGCCTGTTCAGCGGTAGGAAAACAGTTTGGTATAAAATATCTGACCAGGTAGCTTGTCCACTCCATGGTATGAATATAATGCAGCCACTTCTAGTGATGTTTATGCAGGCACACAGGCATCCTCTTTGTGGAATATGCCATTCTGATTTGTTTTTTAATCCTCACCCAAGGATTTGTTCACTGATTTTAGAGAGAAAGGAAGAGGGGAGAGAGAAACATTCATTGGTTGCCTCCCATACAGGCCCTGAGGATCGGACCCGCAGCCATGGCATATGCCCTGACCGGGAATCGAACCTGCAACCTTTTGGTGTATGGGACTACACTCCAACCAACTGAACCACCCAGCCAGAGCTGCTGTTTTGATTTTTTAATCCAGGAGGTCAGCAAACCATGACCCTGGGGCCAAATCTAGCCTATGGCTGATATTTGTGAAATGTTATGGGAACATAGGTATGATGATTGTTTCCCTTTGCTGGCTTGCTTGCTACAGTGGCAGTGCAGTAGTTGTGGCCGAACCCTCATGCCTGCCACGCCGAACGTGTTTGCCGCCTGGCCCGTCACAGAAGATACTTGCCCACTCCTGTTCTTATGGAAAAGCAGTATGGAAAAGCTCTTTAGACATGTGATGTAGAATGACAATGAAATTAGAGATGGTTCTGTGCAAGGGTTTGCCTTTGCAAGAAGAGTTTGTCACTGGTGGGAAAACAACCGTGGGTATAAATAGTCCGTTATAACTGAGTTGAATGAAACCAGGGCCTCACTCCCCCTGGAGCCTCTGCCTCCGTGTAGGACCAGCACACTCATTCTTCTGTTTATTCAAGGACCATGGGTGTGACCTTCTGTGTCCAAATGGAGGGCATGAACTCTCACCATTGGCTTTCTCAGCTCAGCCTATTGGATTATTGTAGCAGGACAAGGGGCAGGCTGCGACAGGGCAGAAAGCCATCCCCTTGCTCACACTGCCTCCGACGAAGCCTTCCCAGGGTCGGGAACCCTGTGGTTTCTGGTTTGGCGGCTGAGAACAAAACTGATCGCCTGTGTTGCTCTTCCAGGGATATGGAGTAAGGCAGCTACTCCTCATTAAGACTCTGCTGCCTCACGTAACCAGGGGAACTCAGAATTCATCCCAGGTGGGGAGAGGGTCTGGTACTGAAGTCAGACAGGGTGCCTCCTCTTTTTGGTTTACCTCTGCAGACCTTACTGAAACATGGTGCTAAGCTGCAGGGAAACTGAGCCCCGCCCACCTTGCTTTCCCCAGGGGAAACAGCCTGCAAGGTGGCTCGGCTGGTCCAGGAGCTCCCTTGCTGCGCAGAACACTTGAGCCTGCTCACACAGAGGGACCACATGCATGGCCAGGTGGGCCAGCAATTAGACCCGGTGTCCTAGCCTTCAGTGATGGTGTGAGCCCTGGCGAGGCCTCTGGTCCCCACTTGCCCCCTTGGAGGGGAGAGAACCACTGTCCCATCAGGGGAAGAGTGAAGATTTTTAGACAGACTGACAGTCTGCCCACACCTGTGCATTTGCTTATGATGCCCAGTTTGGTCTAAGCAGAGTCCTGCCTTGGCCAGAGCCCTTGGGGCCCTGCTAGGTGAAGGCAGAGCCAGGGGTGCCAGCCACGCCCTGCCACAGCCACTTACCACTCGCCGGCCCTTTGCCACGATGACCTCCCCTTCTCAGGGACGGTGCCCCTGGACTTCCTTCCTGCTTTTCTCACTGCTCTGTTCCCACCCTTCCCTCCTGAAGTCTCCTTCACCTTTCTGGTTTTTCTTTCACCTTGAAGTTTAAAGTCATTCCCAGATGAGCCCTTAACCCCTCCCCACTGGTCCCTACCCTCAGAGAGTGATCCTGGTTGGGTCCTTGTGTCTGGCCAGAGCTCTCTGTCTGGGGCCAGTTCTTGTCCCAAGGCCAGTTCTTGCCTTCTAAACTTGGGGCCACTATCTTGTGGTGAGGCCTTGCCCTGCTCTTGAGTGCACCCCCCACCCTGGATGTCCCTGTGCCTAGCCCCTCCCTCTGCAGGAGATGTGTACTGAGGGTGTGGGTGATCAGGACTGTGACGGGACCCAGCCCCTGGTTCCTCAGTTTCCTCTCCTCACCTCCCCCAACTGCTTTGGCCATGCGTTTTCCTTCCAAAGTCAGCTCGTGGGGCACGGCAGGCACAGCAGGGGCTGTGAGGCTCCTCGGACCTGGCTTTGTATCTCACTTCGGAAGTTTCTCCTGCTGTCAAACCACAGCCGGAGCGTCATCCTCCCAGGGTCTCTGTGTGGCGGGACTCTGGGCGGGTCGGTGGGCAGGCTGAGCTGGCAGCAGGAGCTTGCCCCTTCCCAGCTCCTGGATTCTGATCCCCCTCAGCAGAGTCTGGTTGTCTTGTCCTTGCATTGCTGGCAGCCTCCCACCCTTCCTCAGCCAGATCCTGTCAACACTCAAGGCTTCCTGCTAAGGCGCCCTCAATGTGGATGGGGTCACGGGTGCCCACGGTGGGCGTGCTCCCTGGCTCAGGATGTAATTAATTGCATCAGAGAGTTCCTTTAATGTGAGATCTTGACTTGTCCCAATGTGTCTAAGTGAGGAAGTACTCAGTCCTGCTCTACCTTATTCCTTTCCTCACCTTCTAGAACAGTGTACGAGGTAGGGATGGCCCTGGGAAATTCCTGAGGTGGGAAACTGCACATAAGATAGGAGCCAATCTAGGCCGCCTTCTATAGTGAATGAGTGTGGCAGAGAAGGAACTTCCTGTGCAGATGTGGGGGAGACGACAGAGCCTGTAGCATAAACATCACCCCCCCCGCCCCCCTCATCCTGGTCTGCAACTCCTAATACTGAGTGCCCCCGTGAGAAACCAAGTGTTTCTATTCGTTAGCTCGCTGACCTCGGACAAGTCATTCACCTTATATGGACTTTCTCCTTTAAAATAGGGATGATAATATAGCATCTATTATTGGGTTGTTGTGATTAAAGAGTTTATGTGTAAAATGCTTAGAAACATGGTTAACACCGTGTAAGTGTCTATTGTTTGTAGTAAGATTACTATTATCACTGGATTCAATCCCTATGCAGTCCGAGTCCTGAGAGAGCCATGGTGCTCAGGGCAAGAGAGTTTACAGCACAGGCTTGGGGCCAGGTAGTCCTGGGTCCAAATCCTGGCTGGGTCTAGGCATCTCTGAGGCACCTGGAACGAACTACCTCTCCAGGCCTGTCCAGATGTCCTCTTCCCTCCTCTGGCGCCTCCTTGCCGAGGGTGGCCATTCTTGAGCCTGGCTGCCCTGGCTAACCACTTCCTCTCCTCCATGTATCCCCAGGAACCTCTGGCGGGAGGTGACTCGGTATCTACGACTGGGGGACATTGACGCTGCCACGGAGCAAAAGCGGCGCCTAGAAGAGAAGCAGCGGGTGGAGGAACGGAAGCGGGAGAGTCTCCGCACACCGTGGCAGCCCAAGTATTTTACCCAGGAGGTAACTCCGCCGCCTGTTTTGGGCACTTGTCCTGTATGAGGGGCAGATGGCTTTGTCTGGCTATATGCAGTGGTTTGGACGGATGACGACAGGGTACTAGAGGTCCTGGGAAGGTCTGGGGTGGCTTGGCTCTGGATCCAGCTTGGGGCCAGGCCATCCTGTGGGCAAACTGAGCACCTGACACTGGCCCTCTGACAGCCCCCATCAGAAAAGCACATCAGCCTGCCAGGGAGGGCAAGGAATGGGGTTGCAGATCTGGATGCTGTCCTGGTCATTTAAACAAACAAACAAAACCCTCACAACCCCTGCTACTTTGTCATCAGCTCCGAGTCAGTGAAGCACCTTGGAGCCCATCTCCACACCTGGGTGGGCTGGAACCTTCGTGGCTGGAACTGCCCTTCAGAGCTCTGCCTCCTGCGGGCCGAGCGGGATGGACGTGCCAGGGCAGGCCAGCCCGAGTCCTGTGCCCGAATGCTGCTGCTGTCACCCAGGAAAGTGACACTGGAAAGCAGAAATAAAATCCATGACTGCCCATCCAATGGGCAGCGGGCAAGGCACTACATGCTCAATTGAGGCCCCTGTGCTGTTGAAGTGGTTTGTGGAGCAATGGGGAAGCATTCTGAGACCAGAACTAGAAATAATGCAAGTGAGTGTAGAAGCCGGTCTGAAGGAAGGCCCTCAGGAGCCTGGCAGCTTCAGTGAGGAACAGGCCGGCAAGGCCTGGGCAGGCGAGTCTGTGTCTCTAAGGGGGCAGGGTGCCACCTTGCCTGCAGATGACCACAAGCTGATTGTTCCCTGTTCACAAGCCAGAAGTCTGAATCTGTATGAGAAATCTGATGTTAATGTGTTGTGAAGGGATTTTAAAAAATTTAAACGGGCTTTCTTAGCTCAGGTGCTGCTCATGCCTGACTTCTGCTACAAGGAAGGGTTATTCTGTGTGGCTGGAAGGCTGTGGGTGAGTAACCCTGGGGTGGAAAGCAGCTTCTGCTCCCCCAGAGGCAGGCATTGTGGCTCCGGTCTGGAGACCCCAGGGGTGGATTCTGGTTCAAAGCCCGGTTAGGGAGACTCTGCCTTTATGAGACTGAGTGGGAACCCTGCCTGGAAGCCTGGCCCAAGTGAGGTGACTCTACTGTTCGAGTTTCCCAGAGAAACACAGCAGAATCAGAACCAATAGGAGACATAAATAAAGGTAGGTTTATTATGAGGAATTGGCTCACAAGAGTATGGAGGCTAAACTGCCATTTGTGATGCAAGCTGGAGACCCCTAGGAGGCAGACAGCGTAAATCCCTGTCCTAATTCAAGGAGTGAGGCAGAAAACAAAAAGGTGAATTCCTCCTCCTTCCATTCGTCTTTGCAGGCCTTCAGCAGGCCTTCAACAGACTGGACAATGTTTACCTACACTGGGGAGGGCAGGCCCCTTTGCTGAGCCTACCAATCAAATGCTGATTTCATCCACAAACACCCTCACAGTTACATCTGGAAATATGTGTAATCCGAGCACCCGTGCCTGCCAAGTGGACATATTAACTATCACAGAGTCCTTCAAGGGTCTCTCTGTGACGTGGATCTGGTCTCTGAGACAGGATGCACATTAAAAACAAAATAACAAAAGAATACATACTGCTGTTCCCGCTGGGTTTCATAAAAACCAGTGTGTTCCTAACAGAAGGCTTGAGGATACGTAGAGAATAAAAATCACCCCAACACTGGAATTGTCACCCTTCAGTATATGCCCTTCTAGTATAGCAACAGACTGTGTGTGCCATCTCGGTCTGGTGCGTGATTTACCTGTGACTGCACCCTGCAGGTGACAGCTCGTCGGGCATTTCCCTGCAGGCTGGTGGGCGGCCAATACCTCATATGCAGGCACTTGCCTTTTCTTTCCTGCCTGTTCATCCAACGGCCTCTTCCCCCAGCCCCAATGTCCTGCTGTTTAAAAGTTGTTGGGTTTTGTTTTTTTTTTTTTTTGCCATCTTTCTTGGTGTAATCCAGCAAAGCCTCCTTCTTTTGTTATTCTGGTCATTTTGTGGGGTTTCCTCCTAAAACGCCAGGATATGAAGATCATATGGGCTTTCGAAAGCAGCCAGGCTGAGGAGGGGCAGTGAGACCACCTGCCTGGCATGGCTGAGGTGTCAGGAACAAGTCGGACACACATACTGGTGATGGTTCTGAACAGACACTGACAGAGCACTGCTTTGCAGGGTGTTCCGTTTCCAGTCCAGCAGCACCTGAGACTCTTCTTGTGTCGCCACTTTGCTGGCTGAAAGGTCTCCATGTAATAATGTCTCCTTTCTCTTACAGGGTGATGGCTGGGTCTACTTCAATCCCCTCTGGAAGGCACACTGATGGCATGGAGGGGCAGAGCCTTCAGAAAGAGGCCTCTTTTTGTAGGAATTAAAGTGATACAGTATCAAGGTTCTGTTGGTACTCACTGAGACCTCTTGATATCATTCAAGAAACGGTACCTGAGAAGTTATATACTGTGAAAAATGAACCCCAGACTCTACTATAGGATTGAATTTATTCAAGAGCCATTTGGGACGTGTGTGTGTACAGTGGTGTGTGTGGACTCTTGGCACACTACATGCTCACACACATGCATTATATACACATCTGCTGGGTATTAACACATGTAAATACTACACTTACTAAGATTTAAGTGGGTAATTACGGGCACCTTTTTATCAACGAGGTTTGACGTTTTCTATTTCTCGCTTTGCCAAAAATATTTTGCACTCACAAAGGTAGTCAACTCCTGTCAGAACAAAATTGAATTGGCATCACCCAGCTGACATCCATCTGGTGGAAAGTGGCTCATTCCTGGTAGGTGGCTGTCATTTCAAAATTATTGATTCCCACCTCCCTCCCCACTTCAGCATTTCATTTGTCCATTCTCCAGAAAGATACACAGCTCATTCTGCTGAGTGAGGAATGGGCAGGAAACTATTAAAGGTTTAGCCAGAGCCTTGCAGGATGGAGCACCTCCGGGAGAACTTAGAGGAAGGCCCATCTTGGAATTTCCCTCCCGTAATTTCTCATGCTCGAAGCACCAATCATACATTTTTTTCTGGAGCTGTTTTTACAGTAGAAAATAAGTCATATGGAAACTTCACACTACTTTTATGATGAAAAAAGGGCTTTAGAAGTTAAATAAACGCATGCATATAGAACCATGCACAACTACAGCCTCAATCTTGTATTTAGTTTGGGGAAAGAGAAAAGAATTTTCTGTGCATTTTTTTTTTAGCGCACCTCTATTGTTTGACCCAGACTCTTCAAGAAAACCACTGTGATTAAAATAAAGCCTGCCTAAGCGTGCCATGGTTTCAGTTGAATCTGTCTTCAGCCTTTACAAACGAGGTCAAGACTTGACTAGAATATAAAACAAGGAGGAAAAAATGACACATTTGATTTTCACTCAATGCTTCATTTATTTTTTACTGTGCCACCGAGAATATTTATAAAATCCAGTAGCATGATGCTTCTCTGTAGTAATACTAATGTTGTGCCTTTCGTCTGCTTTCTTAAGACCAATTTCACACTTTGTAGATATTAGACAAATATATTTCAATTAAATACTATACCTATCTGTGTCTGTTTTATCTTTAGGGATTAAGAAATTCTGTTGGAATTGGCTCTAAATGAGCTCAGAATTTACTGGTTATTGTTAATTTGATGTGAACAGCAATCATATTTACATCAAAACAGTGTTTCAAATACAATGAAAACTCTACCAGATAAACATTTGTGGATATTTTATGATAAGTTCATAAGGACATTTAACTCACATCTAGTGAATTTTATTTTGTGAGGAGTTAAAACTGGGCAAAGTAAGTGATATAGGCGTGGTTAGGTGCATAGTCTTAAAACACCTGGGAGAACAGTGTTTGGAAGTATTTTGCTTCTGAGAGAAAAAGCAGAAGAAATGCTACTTTGAGGGGAAAAAAAAAATCCTGAATGAGAAGACTGAAAAGTAATCACTGGCGTTTTTAGATTTTCCGGCCTTCAAAATATAAACCATCTGGTAAGTAAAACATGGAGAAGGCTTGCTTTTCTTGTTTGGAGGGTGGTGGTGATAAGTGGGTGGACTGACTGCTTTTTAAAAAGTTGTGAATATTCACAAAAAACCTATTACAGTTCCAAGAATCATTATAAAGCACCCATATACCTACTTTTTAAGTAAAGAAACCTGTTCATCAATAGCTTAAAAGCCATGTTTGCAGCCCTACAAAATTGTACTCCCTCCTCGACCCCAGGGGCACCACCACCACCGTCCTGACTCCCAGAGCAGGTCATCCTTTTGGGTTTTGCTTTTCTGTCTCCATATACGCCATGTGTTTTTCTCAAGGGCATGCTAGGTTTGGGACTTAATAAAAATGGAATCATCATAATTTACTCATTTGAGCTAATACTGTTTACAGATCTATCCATGTTGTCATGTGTTCTTTGTTGATTTTCATATTTTTTACCCACTAGACAGTAACTTCCATTCCACCCCAGTATCTGAAACTGTTAGCAGTCACCGTTCTATTTTGTTTTTATAAACTTGACTAAATGTACCCCATACGAATAGAAGGATACTAATTTTGTGCCTGGCTAATTTCACTTAGCATGTGTTCCAGGTTCATCAGAATTTCCTTCCTTTTTAAGGTTGAATACTACATTCCATTGTATGTGAATATGTATGTATCTCTCACATTATTTACCCACCACAACCATCTGGGTTTGAACTCACGCCTATTGTGAGTGCTGCTGCTGCGAACACGGGAGTACAAGTACCCGAGTCGCTGTTTGAGTTCCTTTAGGGATGTACACCCAGACGAAGAGCTCATATTTAATATTTTGAGGACCTGCCATACTGTTTCCACAGTGACTATACCATTCTGCAATTCCACTAGTAATGCACAAGGGTTTGAATTTCTCCATTATTTTCTGCTTTTGTTTGTAAAAATCATTTTGATGGGTATGAAGCACAATCTTATTGTGGTTTTGATCTGCATTTTCCTAACAATTAGTGATGGTGTCATATGTGTTTATTGCTCATTTGTATACCTTTGGAGAAATGTTTCAATTTCCTTGCTAATTGCGTTGTTCTATGTATTGAGTTGTAGAACTTCTTTATAAATCCTGGATGTTAAATTTAATTTCATGGTGTTTCTCCCATTTTCTTCCAAGAGTTTTATAGTTTTAGCTCTTGTGTTTAGATTTTTTGGATCCATTTAAAGTGATTTTTGTATACTGTGTGAGTTAAGAGTCCAACTTCATTATTTTGCATATGGTTTTCCTGATTTCCTAGAACCATGTTTTGGGGGTAGGGGAGGACCTCCTCTCCCCATTGAACATCCTTATCAAATAATTATTTGGCCATCTATGCAAGGGTTTATTCCTGGGCTCTCTATTCTAATCCACTGGTTTACGCCTATCATTATGCCAGTACCATATTCTTTTGATTATTGTGGCTTTGTAGTAAGTTCTGAAACCAGGAAGTGTGAGACTTTCGACTACTTTTTTCAAGATTGTTTTAGCCATTAGGGGTACCTTTTGATTCCATGTGAATTTTATATTTTTGCTAAAAACACTAATGAAATTGATAAGCATTACACTTACTCTGTAGATTACCACGTGTGGCATTCTATCTTAATGTCTTCTAATTATAGTGGATGTCTTTTCATTTTTGTTTCTTTCAGGGATATTTTGTAGTTTTCAGTGTATATGTCTTTGAGCTCCTTAGTTTAGTTTACTCTTCGGTATCTTACTGTCTGATATTACTACATATGGAATTGTTTTCTCATTTTCCTTTCGAGATTGTTCATTGTTGGTAATGTATAAACGACTGATTTTTATATGTTGGTTTTGTATCTAGAAACTTTGCGGGACATATTAGTTGTCATCTTTAGGGTTTTATAAATTTATCATTTGTGAACAGATAATTTCACTTCTTCCTTTGCAGTTTGAATGTCTTTTAAAAAAAATTCTGTCAATTGACCTGGCTAGAACTGCTAATACTTGAATGAAGTGGCAAAGCTGGTATCCTGTCTTATTCCTTTCAATTTTATGTCACTGTGTATGGTAACTGTGGCCTTTTCATACATGGCCTTTATGTCGATATAGTTTCTTTCCGTTCCCAGTTGTTGAGTGACTTTATCATGAAAGGGTGTTGAATTTTGTCAAATGCTTTTTCTGCGTCTGCTTTCAGGGATGTCCAACCCTTTGGCATCGCTATACCACACTGGGAGAGTTGTCCTCAGCCACACATTAAATACATTGTGACATGTAATCCCCAAAATAGTCATGTTTTCAGTAAATTTATTATTTTGTGCTAGGACACTGGACACCCCTGAGTCTTAAGATTATCATGTGTTTCCCCCACTGTAATAAGTCCAGGTGGCCTATATTGTTTAATCCATTACTGATCCTGGGACACTGGAGTCTATGATTATAAAAATATTTCTCCCCCTTAAGTTTTATATGTGTTTGCTTCATATATTTTGGAGGTCTGTTTGATGCATGTATGTATGTTTATAAATTAGTTCTTCTTAACAAATTGATTCTTTCACCAATATATAATGTCCTTGTATCCTTTCAGTCTTTGCTTTCAAGTTTATTTTGGCTGATATCAGAATAGCCATCCTTGTTCTCTTCCTCTGTCCTTTCACTTTGAGCACGGTAAGTCCGTGTTTTAGTCCTTAGAACTAAAGTGAGCCTTGTATTGGCAGTACATAGCTAGATCCTGGCTTTAAAGTCATAATTCATTTTGCCAATTTAAATTTGTCTTTTGATTGGGGAATTTCATCTATTTACATTAAAAGTAATCAGTGATAAGGACTGATTTTGCTTTTTTTCCTGATTTCATCCATTATGGTCTTTGTATTTAGTTGATTTTTTTGGTGGCGATACATTTTGATTTCCTTCTCATTTCCTTCGTCTATACTGTGTAGTCTGCACCACTTAACAACGTTTCAGTCAACGGTGGACGGCATATGCAATGGTGGTCCCATAACATGTTAATGGAGTTGAAAACTTCCTGTAACTTAGTAACTTCTACCTTGTAATGTCATGGTACAACACATCCCTCATGTAAACAAACCTAGTGCTCTGCAGTTGTGTAAAAGGGTAGCACATGACAATAAATGATTGTTGCTGTTTATATATTTATAATACTATTTATTTTTTCCATGTCATTATTTTAGAGTGTACTTTCTCTACTTAAAAAAAATGTCTAAGCACAGTCGTGCTTGCACTCAGACTCACTCGTTCTGGGATCCAGCACTGGGGAAGGAACTAGAGCAGCACCAGGGGCATACAGGAATACACTGAATTGACCAGATATGAGGACTGGAATCAGGGGAGCTATCTGGGATCGAAGTGCTGGCAGGCACCATTGTTGAGTCCTCACCCCATTCAACCCACCACAGTCACAGTTGCCAAATCTCTGCTCTCCACATTTGCCTCACTCTGGTGACTCCCTCAGGCTCCATCCCACCCAACTTGCAAACCTAGCCCAAGCCACTTCCAGCTGTTTTTCCATATAAGCTGCCTAACCAGGTTCATGCTGCTGACTTCCCTAAAATCTCAAAAGTCCACCAACCAAACAAGCAACAGCTGGTCTTGCGTGCCCTGTACCTCTTGCTAAGCAGCCCCAAGCCCAGCACAAATGGCAGGCCTGAACTCTCATCATAGTGCCCACAAAGAGTCACAGGCCTGGTACTAGTGGCAGCTGGCCTCAGTTCACAGCAAGCATCTCCAAGCCCAACCACAAAGCACTTTGTAGATCCCACCAGGTGGCCTCGTGCTTGGCACAAGCTGGCTGAGTGTGGCCTGCACCAGAGCCACCCCTAACAGCTGGCTTCAGGCTACAATAAAGCACCACCAACTTAAACAAACCTAAAAGAATTGCTAAGATATATGGAGATGTGTATCTTCAACTCATTAGCTTCTGCTGAACAGTTTTCCAGAGTGATTCTTAAGTTTAAATTCCCACTGGCAATGTATGGGAGTTTGCTCATACATGTCCTAACACTCATTTACACATTTCAGCTAACCCTGTAGGTATGTTCCTTTTCATATATTTGCCATTTATATTTCTTCTGTTAAGGATTAATAAAAATCTCTTTTTTTTCTTAAGAGTTTACATATTCTGAATATTAACCCTATGTCAATTGTAGGATGGGTAAACATATATCTTTCTTTGTCTATGACATGTAGTTGAGCCTGTGGTCCCAGGGTAAATATTAAAAGACCACTGAACAAAAGGTGTTAAACTCACATTACGTGATTTGAAGGCAATGTGGCATCAGTGTCAGGACACACAAATTAAACAGAGAATTCAGAAATAGATCAACACATTGTTTCCCACAGTGGTGTCAATTAAATGGAATATTAAGTCTTTTTCAACAAATAGTGCTGGCTAAAATGAATTTAAAAAAACTTACACTTGACAATCACCAAAGATGTGAACTGGTAAGTCTCCCACTCACACAGGTCTCTCTCATTTATATTTCTGTTAACCAGGGGTGTCAAACTGATTTTCACTGGGGGCTGAATCAGCTTCCAGGTTGCCTTCAAGGGTCTGCATGTAATTTTAGGACTGTATAAATGTAACTACTCCGTAACAGTTAAGTGAGAGCTTGGTGCTGCCGCCTGGTAGAAACAAGGTGCTGGGCTGGATTCAGCCCGCGGGCCTTGTGTTTGCCACCTGTGCTGTAAACCATTTAAAAAAATATATTGAGGCAGGATTTGGGAGGGAGGGAGATAAACTCTTGAATTAAGAAATGGAGTAACAAGCTCAATGGATGGGTTAGTGATAACTGATGAGTGAGTCAGCAGAAAATACAGGCAGGAATGACAAAAAGAAAAGGAGAGACAGCCAGCAAAGGTCTAATTACATTGATCAGAGATCAGAGGAGAGCAGAGAGGAATGAGGCAGAGGCAATATTTAAAGATGTGACTGATATTTTTAAAAAACTAACGAAAACCAATGAGTTACCATGTTAAAAGCTCAACAAATCCAATGCAGGATACCTCATAGGATGAAAAAAATAGACCACACAAACATCTTAAGAATGCTAACACAGCAATTAAGACAGATTTAACAAAACATTACTAAAAATAAAATAGGACATTTTCCAAAAAAGTTCCAAATGTATATATACATAATAATATGGGTTTCAAAACATATAAAGAAAGAACTCTTGGTTCAAGGAGGAATAAGCAAGTCTACACTAGTATGTGAGGACAACATACCCTCAGCAAATAACAGAACACAACTCCGGGGTATAGACTCATGGGATCACAGCACAAATTTAACCATTTTCAAAGATTACAATCAGAATGTCTAGAATGTATTTAAGGTAGAAATTGATAACTAGAAATCACCATATTTGAATCAAGAAATGCACATCAAAAGCCCATGGCTGAAAGAAGAAAGTACAATGGAAATGAAAGTATACATTAACTAAATGACAGTTCACATCAAAAGTTGTGAGAATGGAACTTAACCTATGCTTGGTGTAAATTCCTAACTTTAAATTCCTGTATCAGGAAAA
Organism: Tonatia bakeri; assembly: GCA_004024845.1. Classification (NCBI taxonomy): domain Eukaryota; kingdom Metazoa; phylum Chordata; class Mammalia; order Chiroptera; family Phyllostomidae; genus Tonatia; species Tonatia bakeri. The sequence continues at coordinate 97,680 of PVIA01000447.1, read as the reverse complement.
ATAAATCAACACACTTAAAAAACAAAAAAACAAAAAAAACAACACTTCTTCAAGGAAATGAACACAAATTGATAAAATAAAAATGACACTATAGAAAATATCAAAACCATAAGCTGGTCTTTGAAAGGACAAAAGCTAACAAAACTGATGGTGAAAAAATGAGGAGCAAGGTAATGAGGGAGAGGAGAAACAAAAATGGATGCAAGAAGAGAAAAAAAATCTCAGGAATGAAGAGGACAGCACTTTAAAATCTTCAGACATTAAAACAATCACTAAGTGGTATTAGCAACAATTTTACATTAACCTATTTGAAAATTTAAATGAACAGATTCTTTAAGAAAACACCATAACTAATGACAAAAACCAAACAATCCTGTGTCTGTAAAGTAATTGAATCTGCAATTAAAAACCTTTGCACTTAGGCACAAATGGTTTACACCAGCAAATTCTATCAACATTGATCATTATTCCAGGAATACAAATTTAGTTTAAACTGGGAAAAACATGTTCTCAATCTGATCAAAGATTATCTACAGAAGATCTACAGTAAACGTAAAGGAAAAACATCAAAAGTTTTCCATGCAAGAGAAGGAATAAGACAAGGGTTACCATTTCTATGAAGTATTATACTGTATGTCCTAACCAGGGGGGGTCCAACCTTTTGGTGTCTCTGGGCCACACTGGAAGAAGAAAAGCTGTCTCAGGTTATACATTAAATATGTTGTGACACATAGTCACAAAAAAACTCAAACGTTTAAATTTATGATTTTGTGTTGGGCCACATTCACAGCCATCCTGAGCTACATGTGGCCCGTGGCTATCAGCAAAAGCAAGAAAATTAAATATATAACCGTTAAAAAGAAAACTGCCATTTTTCTCCAATTAGGATGCTGTATCTTTATAATGAAAATATCTTAAGTTATTAAAAATGAGTTTAACATTGTTGAGTATAATTTCAACATGTAAAACCAAACTTTCTATATACTGACAATTGGAAAATAAAATTTTGTAAGACAGTACTTATCAAAAATAACATATTCCCTGTAATAAAACTTATGAAAATATGCAAGACCCATTTAAAACTATAAAACAGAAATTAAAGGTGACCTAGTTCTACATAAATGGAAAGATATGCCATATTCATAGACAGAAGACTCAATATTTTAAAGGTGCTAATTTTCCCAATATAGTTTCAATGCCAAATCAAAAGCCTGAAAAGCTTTCTCTTTCTTGGTGTTATTGACAATTTGTTTCTAAAATTTATATGAAAAAGGGCCATAAAAAAGCAAGAGAAGTTTAAAGAATAAGGTGGTGATGGGAGAGGGATTTGCATTACCATATCTTAATTATCCTCACCTTCAAATTATAATAAGTCAACACACCAAAGGCGAGCACTATATGGAACATAACAGTCAAGAACAGACTCATGGATATCTGGTTTACTGCAAAAGGAGTACCGCACAGGAAAATGCTGGTCTTTTTAATAAATCATGTATGGAAAATTAGGTTTACACATGCAAACAAAAACGGTTTACACTGCACTTAACAAAGGAATTTCTAAGCTAAGTATAAAAGATAAAGTTTCTGGAAAAGAATGTAAGGCAGTATCTTCACACCTCAGGTTAGGAAAAGGATTTCTAAATGAGGGATAGAAATCTATAGGCACACAAAAGATTGAAAAATAAGACATTCAGGTAACGAATTCCTAGGCATACTATAACAAACAATGAAGGGCTTTATACAGAATGTGTAAACAACTTCCACTAGTACAAAAATCAACAGAAAAATGGACTAGAACCAAAACTTTATAAAAAAGGGATTTCCAAAAGACCAACGTCACTGGTAACCTAGGAAAGGAAAATTAAACAGAATGAGAAACCATTAGTCACTAAACAGAAAGGCAAAATTAAAGATTGACAAGGGCTGATCAGGATGTAAGAGTAACAAAAACTTCATATTCTACCTAGCAACTCTACTTCATTAGCTAAATACCCACAAAAACGTACGCATATAAGTTCTGAGAGATGTAAAAGATTATTCTATAGCATTGTATTTGTAATATCCTCAACCTGCATACAACGCAAATGTACATCAACAATAAAATGGGAAACAACATATATGGGAATACTATATATCAGTGGAAATAAATTTACAGCTGCATGCAATATTCTGGATGAATTTCACAAAAACTGAAGCTAGATACAAAAAAAACACTTTCACTTAATTTATATTGTCGAATAGGTGCAATTAATGTTATAGAGAGATACTTAAGTATTAAAACCAGAAATCAAATTAATTATCTTAAAAGCAAGGACAGTGATTACCTTCTGGAGGGGGAAGTGGGACAGACCAGTGGCTGGGAGGGGGCAAGAAGAAGCTTCTGGGTAAGTACTGGCACCATCTGTTCTCTTGACTTGGGTTCTGGTTACAGAGTTGCTTGTTGTATGTACACTATACATTTTTGTGTTCTGTTACATTTAACATAAAAAATGGCTTAAAAGAAACAGTAAACAGGACAATTTCCTCACTGGTTCGTCTGTCTCAATTGGCTACATCTCAATTGCAGAGTGCTGTTGAACTCTGCCTTTATCTATTATTCCACCTACCTCAACTGAGTGCTATACCAACAGCAAGGCAGATGTCGGACAAACCCCACCATCAAAAAGCAGCAACTGCAAGAGAATTCTGGAGACTGGTCAACACAATGTGAATGTACTCAACAATACTGAACTATCCATTTAAAAAATGGTGAAGATTTGTAAATTTTTACATATTACAATTTAAAAAAAATTTTAAAGTTGCAATAGCATCGTATTTCATGATCTTAGGGTCCCTTCCGCTAAGGAAAGATGCTAGTCTCTTGGTCATGGCCTAGAGACTCAAATGAAGTAAAACTCTACCAGTAATAAACAAGTTTGAAAACCGCACTTTTGCTTTGGACTTGCCTGATTTATACTAGAAAGCACTCAGCTTTGTTCAATTCTAAGATGTGGAACAAAATCAAAATCGGTTGCATAGTCTAAAACTTGGAGGTCTTGATATTTAATACCCCCCTTCCCCGTGTAATGTTCAGTGTTAATAGTTAAATATGAAACGAATTTAGGAATCTATAAAGAATATTCTGAGCCAATTAGCCTATATTCCAATGTATTTAAACTAGTATAATTTTGCTTTTCTGCTACAATAAAGTCACAAATGCTGTTATATTACGGTGTTTTATTGAGGCAATCCACTGAGCCAAAATGGTGTTCCCTAAAACTGAAAAGGTGAGACTATTCTTTCTCTTAATGAGAAAATTCTACAATGAAAGCTTGATTAATTAAATACCACAACTTTGTGAAGCAGGGCTTTTTGTTTAAGTCCTACCCTCATTTAAATGGAAACGGAATATTATGTGGCTAGGTGTTTTCTTCCTTGCTAACCTATAAAAAGTCAGGAGATTCTCATTCTGGGGCAAAACGGTAGGTCAAGTTGAACTAACCTAACCCTTTGTAAAAATGAACAAGGACAGACACGTGTTCAGTGCTCTGACTCCTTTCAAAAACAAAAGATTTGTAAAAGACAACACACTTAACACAAAATTTGAATTAACTTTATTTTCCCTACAGTCAACAACTTCTCTGCATTGAATTTTAAAGCAACAAAGTAAAATAAAATCCCCCAAATGACAAGGTATCAGAAGTTCAGATTTTGTTACACTTTATTTGTGAAAATGTTCAGCCATCTTATTGGTCTGTAAAAGAACCATCATCTGGGTCAAAAATGAATTCTATAAATCAAAGAATATTCTACACTTTGGAAAAGAAAATCAGCAGTAACATTCTCACTGAATATTGTAAATTACACTTTTCTTCATAAAAGGTACATACTATTCTGCACTTTCCCACCAAAAGCAGTGGTGTAAGTTATGCTTGTTTGTATAAAAAAAGTTATATCCTGTGGCAGGAAAAACCTTTTCTCTTTCACTTTTACTAAACAACTGGAGAAAATTTCAAGTCTATATAAAGTTGTCTATAAGCTGGAAAGTGAACATGTTCAATCTCCATTTATATTTTAGTGCATTTTTTGACAACTGTCACATCTTTTAAGAAAATTCTAATAGCATTAAAGAGTGTTTCATCAAATGCTTAAGGGATTAAAACTATATGGAGCAGAGAACAAAATTGTTGTGATAGATGAAACTGTTGTACGAGAAGTCCAGGCAAAGTTTACAAATCCTTTGTCATTTTTGAAGAGTCACAGAAAATGAACTTTGGACCCCTGTCCACTTTGTTTTTTCCTTAATCTTTTACATGTAAACATAGTGCTAACCTCAGTACTGAGATACAAACCCCATCCTGACTGGCAACATTCTGTGCAGTTGCCACGATCTCCAAAGGATATAAATTTAGCCCTTGAATGAACAATGCATGAGATCTACTCTGTAAGTACCTGGTGAAAACAACTGCAAACAGCAGCAATATCATGTCAACATAAAAAAACTGTTTGAATCAATTAGTGACTCAGAGGTTCATCTTTGAAACAGCAGCTTCTTCTCAGAGCAAAAATAGTAAGCAATAGAAAATGTACATTTGATGAAACATTCTTTGCACTGAAGAAACATGAAAATAAATATAATTCAAAGAAGTAAGAATTATGTTTCTAATACCTCTTTCTCAGACCTGTACTCGTTTACTGGTTCAAGAAGCTCATCACATTTTGTCATCTGCAATTTATATATTGCTATTTGGGTAGTTCAAATAAAATGCAGGTCTTGTAAAAGAATAAAAACATTAACAAGTATGCATGTGCCAGGGACCAAATTAGAGGATTCTTTGGTGCAATTAGTCCAAATTCTCAGATTTGAAGGATAATATGTACCAATAAAAAAAAAATCTGCTGTGAGACATTTACAGCAGTGCTCTGTCTTGCTTCACGTTAGAAGTCGACAACAGCTGTTCTCAATAAGCCAATTTTATTTTTTAAATCAGGTATTGCCAAAAAATTTTGTACATTAACCTGGATCAGCGATAGTTCTGTACCCTCCGTTGCTGTGAAACAGGACATGAGTTAAAGGCAAAGACCGGTTCTCACAAAGACAACTGCTTCAAGTTAGGAACCAGAACAGTGTTATTTAAACAGTCTTCTTAGATATTCTCTTGCCTTTCTTTAAAACGAGCTTATTTTTAATGTAGCCACGCTTCCTTTTCGTAGTCTAAAAAGAAAACAACACATGGTGTTAGGACGCACTTCCTACAAATTAAAAAATACACATACATGGTTTACTGCATTGTGAGGAAGACTGTCTTAATCAGCCCTTAGCTCTTCTTAGAGCTGGATTCTTTGAACAGTGAGTACCACTGTTCTGTGCCACCTATGCTGAAAGACCCTAGTCCAAGATAAACTGGACTAGGTCCCTAACTTTAAAATAAAAGGAGTACCAGAGCATTTCTCAAATGTGTATCACACATTCCTCCCCATCAGGCAAATGAACCCCCATCTTCTCTATCTGTGTTACAAGTATTTAAAAATACTTAGTTGTAATAACTACATTTCTAGGCACGGAAGAATATACCAGTAAACTAAGGAATCAGAAAATGGTAATGCTGCTCCTGGGTTAGCCTCCAAGAATTATTAGCTCTGTGTCAGAAATACAAAGTAAGTACCTTTGTACCTACCTACAGAAATGAAAAAACAAATGAAATTACTTGACATTCTCCAATTTAGGTAGAAAAACAGCACTTAAAAATGAAAAACAAAATGAGCCAAACACCTAGGAAAAACCCCCATAACATTTCTTGAGTTTCAAAGATCTTAAGAATAAATTTTTCTTAACACTCCTGCATCCCATTAAAATACTGTCAACAGATGTTTTCTGGTATAAGAAAAAACAAATTACTACAAATGTGGTGGCAGGAATTACTGCAAAAATGTTTGCAATGTTAAAACCCTACAAGATAAATCATACAGGGATGTTTGTCTGTCAATCTGACATATCCACAGATACTAATAGTAACTTCTGGGGGAAACAATTAGTTTAATGTACCATCAAAGCAATGGGTTAGCAGAGGCTGAAGACTCAAGAGACTGACCCCTAAATTCAAACTGCACACTTATATACAACTCTTGGAGGAAATTTCAGAAACCTAGGGTATATCCTGTATCATGTACATTTATTTATGAAGTTCAGTTTTAAATGATTATAATTTTTTCTAACAAGGCAAAGAATACAAGGCAAAATGCAAATCTTATTAAAGTTACAAAAATTAGCTGCTGCTAGCTTGTTCACAATGTATGTTACCTTATTATTAACTTACTTAAAGCAAAAAGTAAGTAAATTTCAGGGTATAATTTTAAAAAATTCAAGCCAGGTCAAGGAGGTAGTTTCTTTATCATCATTACCTACAGATTTCTAACATGACATCTTTTCTGATAGATCGTGTAAAGTGGCCCAGGACTATGAAAAGTATGTAAAACTGGGTTGGGCCCTTGAGGTGTTTTTTCTCTGGGGGCAGTGAGCCATGTCGTCTGCAGCCCTGGACTACAATTCCTACTGCCTCAGCTCTATCAGCTTTGCAGTGGCAGGAACACTCCCAGAATGACTGCTGTACTTTTACCCCCACTCCTAGAGTAAAAACCAGAGTGGAGAGAGGAAAACAAAGAAACAACAAGCATTCCTCTAGTACTAGAACAAAACAGAATAGAAAGCCATGGAAACCAGAAATTCAAAATCCATGTTGTTGAATATGTTTTGGGCATACAAGACGGACTATAAGTAACTTTTATATATCCATTCACTTATTTATTTTGGGGAAATGATGGGAGACTAAAGAGGTTAGAGTCAGAAAATTCATTATCATCATTTAGTAAGTTCAATGGCATTGTTTTTCAGAAAAAGTAGACCTCAACTGGGCTTAGATGGTCTAAGAGCAAACTGCCTTCACAGTAGCAACATTTGCTTCAATTTCTGCACTGATGTGACTCACCAGTTTCTCCTACCGCGTGCCTGTGAGAAACCAGATCATTTGATTTGTCATTCGATGTAAAGACTAGTAGGTGAATTTGATATGACCAACATAATGAGTGTCAGCTGTATGACATTTAAATGTTTATTCTAGATATGGTAATCTGTATCTGGCATAGAAAGTATTCATTTAAAACATTTTTATTTATACATCACTTTCATAGCACAAATTAAAATAATCTATACTCTGAATACATTTGAAGCATATTTTAAGTAATCTAATGGAGTGAGATAATTGCTTCAATGATTTAAAATCTGTAGCACCCCCACCCCCCCAGTTTCAGTTACCCTTGGTCTAAAATATTAAATGGAAAATTTCAAATTCTGTGCCATTCTGAGTGATGTGATGAAATCTCATGCCATCTACTCTGCCCTGCCAGGTACATGGATCATCCGTTTGTCCAGCACCTCCATGCTGCATGCCTTTCTCACTTGTTAGTTGCTTAGTAGCCACCCTGGTTATTAGACTGACTGCCATGGTGTATCACATGCTTGTGTTCAAACAACCCTCATTTGGCTTAATTATGGCCCCAAAGCACAAGAGTAGTGATGTTGGCAATTGGGCTGTGCCAAAGAGAACCCTTGTATAGTGCTTCCTTAAGTGAAAAGGTGTGTACGTGTAGGGAAAAAAAAACACAGTGTACATAGGGTTTGGTGCAGGTATCCTCTGGGGCTCTTCCCTTGCCCCCAAAGACAGGGGAGAATACTATAACTGATGTGTAAGCAGTGTAAACCCAACCACCTTTCGAGAATTAAGACTAAAAACAGCCTAATCATGCTTAGTATTGTAAGGATAGCTCCTTACAATACAACTTAATATTCCACGACTGCTCATTATTTGCCATTTCCGACAGAGGGCAACCTATATAAATTCTCATTTTTAGTACTCTTTAGTAGCAAAGATTGTATATATTTGGCTTAAGTGAGCAATAATGACCTCCAATAATATACTTTATATCTTATTAAATATTTATTACAAGAGGACTGTAATAGTCTCATCATCATAATTCCTTCCTACAATCTTGGTCATAATTACAGTTAAAAAGAATTATCTTAAGATAAATGATTTTTTAAAAAAATTGTGGACTCAACCAACTCGTTTATTCTTTATTCAATGATTAATGAAGTTACATTATAATAATAGAATGTGAAAATGCAATATAAATTTACTTTGACCACAAGATCAGGAACTGATCATAACTGAGTGTTTGGTATTCTTACCTTCACAAAGGTTCATCAGAAAGTGATGGCCACAGACACATCTTACTTTACAAATGGGAATTAGAAAACTAAAGCCAGAATGCCTCTGGAAAAATCTCAGCTTGGTTCACTGATAACTGCTATGCTATCCAGAAAAAGTTGCTGGTTGGTATATCTATCTGACCCCAACAGACTAGCTTCATATTTACTTGGTACATAAGGGATAGTCTTTATAGGCTTGGCAAATGGAAATTTACTAGCAATTTTCAATCATTACTTTTCAGACAACTAACATGACTTTACTTGATACCTACCTTCTTTGACAAATACTTCTGTTTTGGGAAAATGTTGGTGACTCTTGGTTTGTGGTCTAGTGTCTCTCTGTTATCAGGTGCTTTCACTTTATATATCCTTACAAGCCAGTGTTCTGATGTAAAGGCCTCCTCCAAATGCTTGAATTTAATGTCCTTGTTTCCAATCTCGGCATTACGCGTTCGGTCAAAACCTGGGGGTGTACGAAAATCCAGCTGCAAAAGTGACCGTACTGGATGTTAACCACGTTGGAAAACATTTGGTATTAGAAGGTAGTAAATGTTATCATCAGAGTAAAACTCTCTCACTTTAAACTAGGAAAACAGAATCAGAGTAATATAACAGTTCTCATACGCTGCTAACTAGGTAGGAAAAAATCAGGAAGAAAGAAACTAAATACATCAGAATTAGGATTTCACAGAATCCTTGAATGAATGAGAAGCCCGAAGGCATAACAAACACCAAAACAGCAAAATAAAATCTATCAAACCCTTTTTATAGGTATATGGAAAGAAAACACAGAAGGGTCTTGTGTCAGGGTCTTGAACTATCTATTTTCTCAGCCTACAAGTCCTTCACTTAGCTCTTATGCACAGCCAGCTCCCCTTTCTATCCTTTGGTCTTAGCCCAAATACCATCCTTTCAAGGAAGCATTTTTTTTTAAAGAAAAATTAAAAGATACACTTTAATCTGATATGAAATTAGGTCAGTCATTAAAGTATAAATTTATTTACTTTATTTTTAAACTTGTTATTTTACCAAGCATTATTGATTTACAAAACCCCCAAATATTTTCTTGAGATGGGCAGTAGAAAAGTCTACTCCACTATTTCCTTATCTTTTGCTCTACACTGTTCATTGCAAAAAGTTTTTCTTTTTTTCAAAATTACCTGTATCCTCTAATACAATTATTAGTCGCATTACAACGTTATCTTATTCAGTGTGGCTTCACTTCCCCGAGTGTTACTTGCTAAATAAATGCACAAGAAAGCATACTACATCCTGAATGTGGGAACTATAAATAAAGGTTAAAGAGGCAAACCAGGGGAGGATTTGAGGATTTAAGAGAGGAAAAATTGGGTGGAGAGAAGAGCTTAAGAAATTTTCAGTTTATGTTGATACACAGAACATAAGTGAATTAAAGTTTAAACAAAAACTAAACCTACTCTAATGAGGGAATTACTTGTTCATGTTTATCTATACAACAGAGTTATACTTCGTCTTAATCATTATTTTTTTCTCAGTAAGAAAAGGCACTTAAAGGACAGAAAAGAAACTCTTTGTTGCTACTATTAGTGAACAAAGAAACTTTGACTCATTTTCTGAGTCAGCTAATTATTATGACTTAAATGATTCTTTCTTAACATGAGTTTAGAAAGTAGGCAGTGGACTTCATGAATCAAAAACACAAACAAAACCCTAAATTTAGCAGTAAAATTAGCAGTCTATTTTTTTAAAGCCACCTCCAGAGTAATTCCAAATCAATAGAGATAAACATTATCTTGATCCCTGGTACCTGTATAAAATTAAACAAGCAATTTTTCTTCTGTCTCCTAGTATCAACTTAACCAGAATACAATGTAGAATAAGGCAGTTTTCAATGGAATCTTGGTGTGAAGGTTCAATTTTGTATTATGGTCATGCAATCTAAGAACCATATATTGCCTTAGAAATAAAGTCTTCAGTCCAACCCGTATTGTATACAGACAAGGAGAGGAAAAAAAAAGTCCAGGGGGGATGTGACTTGTTCAAGGGTTGCATGACCTGACAGAGTCAGATCTAAAACCCAGGTCCTAGGACAGGAAGTCCAATGTCTGTTCTTTTTGCCGCTATACCTCTTTACACATTCATTAATTTTGTGGGCCCTGAAACTTTTTTACCACATCTTTTTAATTTTCTAGGAACCTCTAACCCACATAGTCCTAGCTATCTAGAAATGAGAACAGGGATAGAATGAATATCTGAAGTGTCCATATAATTCAACTCTTTAATTTCAGGCTTTCCCCCATGAAGCACCAAAGTAATCTACTTAAGATCACACTGTTTCCTCAGCTGGAAGACCTATTCTCTGGAAAAAGAATAACTTCAAAAAGCATGATGCCAGAAGGTGAAATGGCTTGCAAAGGTTGGATCTGAGCCTAGTGTCAAGTTAATATTTTGGAAATAAATCTTTGATCTAACATATTTTCCTGATTTTTCACATATAAGTTTCAGAAATCTAAATTTAATGGAGTAGGGGGAGAATTCAGGTGGAAGTTTTGGATAAGCTCATTTTTCTTTTTCTTTCTTTTCATCCTCACCCAAGGACATGTTCATTGATTTTACAGAGAGAGGGACAGAGAGAAACAAACACTGATGTGCGAAACATCAACTGGTTGCCTCCCACGTGTGCCCAGACCAGGGATCTAACCTGCAGCCCAGCACATGTCCTGACAGGAAATCGAACCTGCAGCCTTTTGGTGTGTAGGTTCCAACCTACTGTTGGAACCAACCGATGTTCCAACCAACTGAGCCACCCAGCCAGGGCAAGCACATTTTTCTTTACAGTGCAACCAAAACATCATTATCTTGTTTTCTAGAGGCAAACAAGACTACTTTTTTTTAAATCGTCACCTGAGGGTAAGTTCATTGATTTCAGAGAAAGAGGAAGGGGGAGAGAGTGTGAGAAACATCAGTGTGAGAGAGACACATTAATTGACTGCCTTTGGTACATGCTCCCACCGGGAATTGAATCTGCAACTTTTTTGGTGTAAGGGACAATGCTACAATGAACTGAGCCACCTAGCCAGGGTAAGACTACTTTTAAAATATCCCTTAAAAAAAAAAAAAAAAAATGACAGAAAAACTGATGTAACTAACCTGCATTTCCCCAAATCTGTAATATGACATTTTATACATAAGGCAATTCAATAAAGTGGGAGATCCTGCTTTGTCTACACGAAATTCTCCTTGTGGGGTAAAATAGTCACTTTCCTGCAAGAAAAAAATCAGAAGTTTATGTCAATGTCAGTTCAATTTAACATATTCAAATTTATAGGTTCCCCCTTAACTTCCCCATAAGAACCAGCTTTTAGGATATATTCACAAAGCCATATTTAGTTACATCTCAAAAAAATATTGTATCAGACAATTATTTTATAAACTTAATGTGATCCCTAAAAAAAACCACACAAAACTATCATGAGTGTTCTTTTCATCTTTTTTTTTTTCATTGCTGAGAGACAGACAGAAACATCAATTGGTTGCCCCCAAACACTCCCTCACCCGAGGCCAAACCCGCAGCCTAGATATGTGCACCGATCAGGGATCTAACAGGCAACCCTTTGGTTTATAGGATGATGGTCCAACCAACTAAGCCATACTGGCCAGGGTTATCATGGTGGCTTTTAAAAGCTGAGTCTAGAGATCATTTATAAAAAATAAATGAGTAAGAACACACAGAAAAAGAACACTATTGTTTTCTGGAGTGAGGAAATTAATCCTATCAGGTTATAACCATGATGTAAAACCTCAATACATAATGGTACCAATACCATGGCTTTAATACCAAGTAGGTTCGCTTAATCCAACTGATTTCATTACTCCTTTTCAGAGTTTTCTTAAATTGTTCTTTATTTTCCCATATGAACTCTAAAACCAGTTCTTTAATTGGGGAAGAGAGTATTTAGAAAAATCCCATAGTAATTTTTATTGAGATCTCATGAAATTTATAAACTGACCTGTACAAAGTCCAATTTGGCATTATAAACAGAAATTCCTAGTCTAGGAATTTACCCTACACAGATACTTGTACATGGACAAAGTAATGAGTGTAAAAGTTCCTTACTATACCACTGTTTGAGACTAAAAACTGGAAACAACATAAATATCCATCAATAGGGACAGGTTAAATAAATAATGGTGCACACACACAATTGTGCCAATGTAAAAAAAAAAAAAAAAAAAAGAAGAAGAAGAAGAAAGCTCTGTATATTCCAATATAAAAAAACCCTCCAATATATATTGTGAACTGAAAAAAACAAGAACAGGGTATATAAGAATCATAAGAAAATAAGTGATTATCATGAACGCTTTTTCTGGGTTTGTTTTTTTTTTTGGTGGGGGGGTGGTAAACTTATACTGTACATCCCTTTATATTATACTTTTGAACCATGTGACAGTATTCCCTATTCATAAAGTTTAAAAATACTATATTTAAAAAGTTCAGAAATTTAGAATTTCTACATAAATGTTCAAAGGATATATGGATCCATCACATGTCAGTTTTAACACTGTGAAAGGAAATCCAAGTGAAAATCACACATGTATAATGTGCTCCCGTGCATAATGTGCACCCACATTTTTGTGCTCATTACCCACGAAATTACTATACCCATCATATGTGATCATTATACCCATGAATAATGCACATCCTTATTTTTCTCTCAAAAATTTGGGCAAAAAAGTGCACATTATACACAACAAAATACAATACTATAAAATTAAGACTCCCTGAGAGCTCACGACTGAGTGGGAGTGATATGATAGAATCTACCTACAAAATGGGTTGTATATGGTAAGTAACGATATGGAAGTACCAGAGAAGGGCTTCTAGAGAGGTGACAAATCTGTGATAGGGAAGCTATTGCAAGAAAGGGAAAAGTATAAATACATGTTAGATGAGTCAAGGAAAGAAACCGCAGGGCAAATTTCATAGACAGCTTGCATAGATAGTTGACACAGTGGGGAAAAAGTTGATAGAAAGACAAGAGGCCAGCAAAGGAAAGAGAATTATTATGGAGTTAGCATTATGAGTGAAGGAGTTTGGATTTTACACCATTACTTTATTACAGAGATTATTACATACCAGCCACTAGGCTGAGGTTTCACCTATATTACTACTAAGTCTCAAAACAGCACTACAAATGAATCATTCCTGGCATCCCAATGAGTGATAATTGAGTCTGCCTTAATCACCATTATAACACTAGAACCTAGAACAAGACCTTGGGCTCAAAGCATGTAACGCTGACTAGCAAAAAAATAACTTGCTCATAGCACCAAGTTCACAGTGGCTGGGTTTAAGTTTTAACTGATGTCTGTCTAGTTTCAAGGCCTTTTCCTTAACCAATTTAAGGCTTTTAAATTGTAAAATGACATGATCAATGAATGTAATGTTAGGTCGGGAGAGGGAATAAGACTAAGGCAAGCAGCAATTTTAAGGTTACTATTCTATTTCTGGCTTATCATCACAAGGGTAACAGAGAGGAAGCAATGGAAAGAAAGGACAGAACTGAGAGGCTATGAAGGAGTCAAAGCAAGAGTCTTAACAAGGGACTGCCTGAGGAGAGAACAGAAATACCAGGTATGAATTTCCAAAGTTTTAAAACTGAGAAAATGCTTATAGTATCTTATTTAATATTAAAGTCAGAGCGAGAATATAATTTGGGGGATAAAATAATGGAAACAAACATTACACAATTAGCAAGATAAGAGAATTACTGGACGCTGTGAGCTGTCTCTCACACATCTGAACTAACAGTTTCTTACCCGAATGTCTTTCGGATGTTCTCCTTCAGCTATCCTAACCATCCAGAGAAACTTGTTGATGTCATCACCAGAATAGCCAATAACCCCTCCAAAAATAACTAAAACATAATCTACATCCAGACTTCTCATGATTTTATAGGCTGCTGTTTCGTTTGAAGACATAGCTTTTCCCACCTACAGAAAAAAATGAGAATGTGTGTACTTAGTCCAACAATATGCTAAAAAAAGAAATAAATGTATATTTTTATCTAAGAATGTACCTCAAAAATGTGATTTACATGGAATTCTTTTTTATAGAAATGATTTGCTATGAATTTAATATTTACTGAGATTAAGCCACCTCAATTGCTATAACCATATAGCAGAAATGTCAAGATCAGAATACATATTCTAATATTTTGCTAATAATTGTTTCATGACATTAACATTTTAATATAAAAGCAGTCAAGCTTAAAAGGAATAGAATTTCTCACGACCTTGAGGTCAGGTATGGCCAGCAATCTAGCTAGCACTAATATGTTATTCTCCTCAGTCTATTAGACATCTGATGATTAGCTACAACACTAATACAAATCAAACTCATTTGGTTAAAACCTAGTATCTATTTCAAATCTTTAAAAAAAACAGAGAGGTGATTATCTTAATTTATATAATTAGTTACTTAATCATAATTTAAATACAGTGCATGTTTTACATATTTGCAAATAATTATTTGAATTTATAAAATGGAGAATACAAGTCAAATTTAGTGCTTTAAAAGTTTCAGATTCTGTCCAATTCTCCAATGAGCTAGTATCATGACGTAGCATGAGATCTGCCAGAAAGCAGCCTACAATTCTGAGTGATACTTAAACGAATAAATACCATTCTTAAAAACAAAATGCGTAACCCAATCACACTTTATGGAATGAATGTACAAAGAGAAATTTTGATAATTTAAGCAAGCAAAGGGTATTTGCACCTACATTATCCTTTTTAATCATAAGCAAAGCCTGACTGCTAAGTAGTAGAGATTTATAAGTTTGATCTTTTGTTTATCGGATTCTTACCAGTGCTATGTGGCTGTTATTCCAGGTGTTATTATCCACCAAAGTAGTTCTATTAGCCATTCCAGCTATCTGATAGCCATAATCCCACCAAGACATCACTCGGGCATGTTCATCTGTATTTTGCCTTAGCCAAAAGTAAGCTTCTCTAAAATCATCTAAGATATTCCTGGTGCTGAAAAGAATCACAATATTCTTTTAAATGAGATCTTATAAATGTGAAGAGGGTAACTTAAAATCTTGACTTGGTAAACCACTGAATTAATTCCACATTTTAAGGATGGTCTTTAAAATTGCAAGTCTACAAGCACCCAAATGAAGCAGAGGCTGGGTGGCAATATGTACAATTAGTTCTTCTTCAATGTTAGCTGCACCGTAATTACCTAGAGGGCTTATTAAACCACAGACTGCTGAGCCCCACCCCTAGGCTTCTGATTCAACAGTCCTACATGGGGTCAAAAATTTGTATTTCTAACAAGGTTCTTGATAATGATGTTACTGTAGAGCAGGTTCTTGAATAACATTCCTTATAATATTGACAAGATGTGATAGAAACTGAACTCTTGTTCAATTAGCCTATGGTAAAATTAGTTTTGTTATATGTTGTTTTGCTTAAAATCACAGAAGCTATTCATGATGTGTTGAGAACTCTATGTCCAAGGACCGCATTTTGAGAAAAATTAATGTATATGTTATGAATGCAAAGACATTCTGGACAAGGGCATGAAATACAATGACTGCTACCCACATCTACCAAAGTGGGCAGCAGAGAAAAAGGCCATGAGAAAAACATGGTGGATTCTAATGCAGAGTCTCATATTCTATTTTTGAATTATTAATTATTGAGACAAAAAAAGAGAACAGGTATAATATCCTTTTGTAACCAAGTTATTTTCTTACCCATCATGATTGTAAGAGGCGAGGACCACACTTGGACTGGAGTAGGCATTGCTTGTGACCCAGGTACAGTGGACTGCAAACATCATCAATAGCATCAGCATCAACATGGTGACAATGCTTTTTATATTAGGACCTAATCCCTCTTCAGTTTTTTCCTGTTCAGTTACATGTTTCCTCACTTTACCGGCCTGAAGATACAAAAATGATTAGACAAATTCGTCACTTAAGGTGCTTCATTGAGACATTCAAGTGGAAAAGTTGAGAGAATGTTAATCTACTAATTTAATTATTTGAGGAGAAAACTGTAACCATCAATATCCTTATGTGAGTGAAACAATGTTTTCTAAAGATTAGCAAGGTAGATTCTTAAGTCAAATGTGAATAAGGGGGTTTCTTGGGACTATACCCAACCCAGGAGCTGGTCACAGACCCAGTAAGAAACTGCTTTCGAACCAAGTAGTCCTTATATTTTACTTAAACACAAAGGAAATAACCAAATGGCCTCACTCTGGCAAACTTTTCTTACAAAATCTGAATTCCTCATCCTGAAAATGACACTGTCCAGCTATAATCCAGACCATGCAGAACTTTAGGACAAAAAAAAAAATGCATTATCAGAATCAATCTTCCAAATTCCAAACCCCAAAACCAATAGACTTGTTAAAATTAAGGTATTTTTTAAAACAATTTTTAAAAAACACCAAAAATGCAGAAGAGAAAACAGAACAGAATCATAAATTCTAAATTGCAAGGCTAGACTTATCCTGGTAAGTATCAGTACTTATCTGTATCTAAAAACCTAGTTAATATTCAAATAAAATTTAATGTCACCCAAGACGAGTGTTCTAATTCTTACAAGCCTTTCCACACTTGCTCCAAATACAATCTTGCTATTATCTGAGAGTAAGTTACATTATATTGGCCAACTGGCTATTCTAACAAACTGTAGGCTTCTTCCTCCCTCCTTCCTTCCCCCCACCCTTTCTTCCAGGCATTTATTCCCTTTATTTTACCATCCAATCAACCAAATATCTTTCAAGTGTACAATGAATATGAACTTCAAGGATCAGCACTCGTGCACATGGTTTCAGAAGGGTTTATAATGCTCAATTTTATATTTTATGTAGTTTAGTAGAGCACTAGGTTTTTGCTCTAAAAAAATAGAGGGATTTTAGATAAATCCTAACCAAAATGAAATGAGAATTCCTACTCTGATTACATTCTATTTTCTTATTCTTAGCTAAAAGACCAACCAGAAATGGCAGTTTGTCTAAATCCTGTTTAATCACATTTCTTAATATTTATAGTTCTTACTGTGGTAGAAAAATAAAGCACATAAATTTTTAAAGGCCTTACTTTAGATTCCCCACCTTATCATACAAATTTCCTGGGTTTCTTTTGTCGTCCTCATCACTGCTGTCCTCCACAGGTGGGTTTTCCCGTTTCATGTCATCCCCCAAATAGTGCTCAAAAACATTTGAGAAGGCAATTGCAGACAGCATACAGACAACCGGAGTCAACGTCAACATCAGCCGCACCATCACTCCAGCAAAGTAGACAGCGCTGATTGCGTACAGAGCAACTGCAAAGACAAACTCTCTTACAACACTTCAGAAAGGACAATGTTCCCAGGGAACTGAACCAAATATTTAATGCCACATTACAAACCAAATCTAAAAACAGACATCTCACAAAAGAACTAATTGTTTTTGAATTGATAATACTGACCAAATGATTTAATACTGTATTTGGAAATTATAGCTAATGTTGACTAAATAAACACTATCAACAATTTAGACAAATGTATCATGATTTAAATTTAATTATAGTTATTATAGGGAGCTAAATTCATTATTTGTCAACAGGATCACATATTATAAAATCCATTAGCAGACAGATGGAAACATATTTGAATTTATTATCAGGTAAAGTAAATTTATAGAATCAAATAAAGTTTGTGAAAAGTTAGTACCAGTATCTGGCATAAAGCTTGCTTTAAAGTAAAAACAGGACAAGTATTTATTAGCCAAAGGAGGAACTTTTAAAGTTACTGATAAGAGACTTAAAAAATTGTGAAAGTATTTTTCAAAAGCTGACACTTTCCACATAATGTGCTAACCACAGGGAAAGCTTCTGCCATTTTGGGCTGAAGGCTATATAACTTGATAAAGTCAGTGAGTCATTTGAGCTTCCATCTCATGTGAAATTAATTAAAATTTAATTTCCTGATTAAAAAATAAATTTATTATACCATGTTCTTAACTGTATAGCTCAATAAACTTTTACATACGCACACACCTATGAAATTACTACCTGCAATGAAATACGGAACCTCAGAAGGATCCCTGATGCCTCTTCCAAGTCAGTTAACTGCCCTCCCCCATGCCTATTAAGAGGGTAATGAATATTTGGACATTTAAAGCATTAATTTATTTTTCCTATTCTTGAACTTTACTAAAAAATAAAAAATGCTATAAAAATGCTCTCTTTTGTACTTGCCTTTTAAATTTACCCATCCTATTCTTTTATTAATAGCCATGTTTTATTCCATTGTACAAATACATCAAAATTTATTTATCTATTTTACTGCTAATAACTTTTGGAATGTTTCTGATTAAGGGCTATTATGGATAAAGTTGCTACATGTCTTATTAAACATGTCCTTTGTTGGACATATGCATTCACTTCTCTTGAGCTTAAGATTGCTGAGTCATGAGGTGGGTAATATGTTTAAACTAAATCTTTTTGAATGATGCACTATTAACATTGCCTCCTCCAGAGGCACTGGTCTCTATCAACAAGAAGGATGAGTGTCATCCTTTGGTTAGAACTCATACAGGTGCTATTTTTTCCTCCTGACTTCACTCTGGAATAGGAACTTGAGTGTCACTCATTGTACAGGTCCCACACTTGTATAAGTTCAAGTCCTGATACCACAAATTATTTACTTGTGTGACTCTGTGTATGTTGATTTTTTTCCAGTTTGTTTTTTATCATATGCAAAAACAGCCACAGCATATTTTTTGTGATGACTGATCAATGAGGTCTTTGCTATCTGCTTATTTTGTCTATTTATATTTGATGTTAGATTCTAAAAACTTGCCTATAAAGTAGTTTGTATTTTTGAGTCTTGTTAGTTGAAAATTTACACAAATCTATCAGTGAGGAAGGTGTTTACTTAAAAGTGATTCTTATTCCATTAAAAAGTGTGCTTTGCACTGGAATTTCAATGATGGACACCCCTGTGCACTTCTTCCTACTTAATCAGATATAACTTAGAAAGTTAAGTCAAGATTATCCTGTCAACAAAGTTTTAATTTCCGGGGGTGGGGTGGGCTGGGAGGGGAGTAAAAGACAGAAAGCTGTACTTGAACAACAATTAAAATTTTAAAAAAATTTTTAAGTATCTAATTCTTAGCCAAAGACCTTTCAAAAAATGTAGAAAATGAAATGAAAAATTTATATATTAGTCCTAAGTAAAAATAGTTAATAAAATATAAATAATGCAAATTCACTGGGTTTTTCTTAAGATTTATGCAAAATAAGATTTATCTTAACTATGCAGAATCACGCAAAGAACAAAACTTGAAGTGATAATCTCAATAATAAAAATAATTGTTCTAAGTATAAGTATTAATTAAAAATCTTACCAAATACTCTTTCATCGTTGATATTTTTAATGCAGAACCATAGGCCTGCTGGGAAGGTACACACAAGAATATGCAGATCAAAGAAGAAAGACACCCAAGTCGTAGGTTGATGCTCAGACACTGATGCAATAATTGGAATATGTATTTTTGCATACCTGGTATTTAAAAAAGTTAATATTTAAAATTAGTTCTGCAGTTTAACTTAGCACCTCCTACATTTCATTACCTTTGGGGGACTTATTACTCAAAGAAATACCTTATCTAGCCCCAGCTGATGTGGCTCAGTGGACTGAGCACTGGCCAGCGAACCAAAGCATCAACACCAGTCTGATTCCTGGTCAGGGCACATGCCTGGGTTGCAGGCCAGGCCCCCCAGTAGGCAGCATGCAAGAAGCAACCACACACTGATGTTTCCCTCTCTTTCTCCCTCCCTTCTTCTCTCTCTAAAAATAAATAGATAAAATCTTTAAAAAATATATACTTTATCCATTAAGATACTACATTGCCACAATACCTACTTAACAAGGCAGTGGCATAAAGGTGGTGAGGGAAATGGAAAGGACAAAACAAATTATTCCTAAAATGCCCTGACATTCCAAAGTAGTCCATTAAAGTTTAGAGAGCAAGAATAAGTATGACTGACAAAAACTTAACCTAGTAATTTACCTAATCAGAATACTGTCTACAACTGGGGATTTCCCTCAAACTGTTCACTGAGCCACTGGCTGATCTTTTCAATTATGTATCCAAATGCTAGTTTCAGTCATTGGTACGTATTTGCTTATGCCCTTTAATAAAACCTTATAGTATCACATCAAAAATTAGGTCCATTCAATAAATTGTGCTAGGTTATTTATTGGGCCATATAGGGAGTAACAAAGATGACAGAATAGTGGAAACAGGAAAGAGGTAAATTATCAACAGAACTAGCACATTTAAAAACAGATATTCTCTAATATATTTAATAGATTAAAATATCAAGAAACTTAGATAATGTAGCATTAGAAAAAATGGTAAATTTTTTCCCTTCATATCTACAGCATATGGGTTTATTACGTAGTATCTAGCCCCTTAATGTTTACAAAGTATTAATGAATGGAAAGTTTGAATACACTGGCAAAAATAAAAATCAATCATTAAAATTACACAAATGTTATCTGAAATGTTGACAAACAAGACATTTGCCCATGTTAAACAGAAATACATGACTTGCACTCCAAACAGGTATTAGAGAAAAAAATACAAGGGATTCAACATTTACCAAAGTAGTATATGGCAGATACTTAAATGGTATTTTAATGAAGACAAATAACTTATCTGCACTTACCCAGTGTCCCACAATGAGTAAAACCTGCCACTCCATGGTGCAATGTAACCTTAGAAGAAAAAACGTAGAGGAAAAATTAATCTGCCTTTTATTTAATTGTTTTTGTTTTATTGGTTTTATGTTCACTGTTATGGATTATTTTAACCTAATATTTCAGTTTTATTTGTAGGTGACAACATATTTCACAGGGCAGACAGATAGGTAAAATATTAGTAATTAAATAAAAACAAATATCTATGGAGATTACATCTCAAGAGAAACACAAATTGATAGATAAAATTATAGAAAGTTTCTCAGTTCTACTTTAAACTTCAAGTTGACTAATAAAATAAAGTTAGATAGTAAGAGAGCATGGGATAATATTAAAAAAGGGGAGGTTGTCTAAATTATCTAATTATCTTGTTAAGCCAAGTTTAGATGAATTACAAAGTTGATTTTAAACATTCATGCCTTTTTCCCCTGTCAACTAATTCTTCATAATTTTATGAACTAGGCTGGTACATTAATTTAACAGGAAGAATACCTTTAGAAAGAATTTGACTTGTTCTAGGGACTACTGAAGTCAGGATCAGAAAGTAACTTAGAATCCAGAAGTGGACTGAAACTGATTTCGCAGACTGTTTAAAAGTAAGACAATATATACACACAAGAGGGCAAGCATGTAACAGGTTAACACTGGAAGTGTCGAGTTTTATACAGTCAGGGCCTATTTATCTGTTAAGAAGTGCTTGAAAATGGACTGATCTTGAAACAGTAAAATTAAAGCACTGTTTAAAAAAATATCACAATTTACAGTGCTATGTAGATTTTAGAACCTTTACCTATTATTTTCATATTTTGTACAGAATACAACCATAGCATTTGACTCTCTACGATAAATGGAGCAAGAACAAAATTTGTAAAAGGATTACCTTTTTGAATAATCTAGAGATAAGATTCACATCCTCAGGTGATGACACCCACCTACCTGTATAAGTCAAATAAATGACACTAAGGAACACAGCACCCGCAGCTACTGATACACCCAAAAAGAAAAGGGTCTGGAACTCCTGTTTTGTTAATCGGTCTCTCAGATACTGCAAAAAAGCATAAGCTTGCAGCAATGCAAAGACACCTAAAGAAAAAGGTCATATAAGAGATTCTTAGAATACCAAGTATGAACACTAGCCATTTTATCTAACCAACATTTTCTTTGTCAAATGACAGCCAATTAATACATCCAAAAACTTGCTATATATACCTGTATTTTAAATGATGGGACTCCCCATATAAAAAAAACGGGCAGAAAACCTTGGTTTTCATTTTCAGTAACTGGAGCCTATTAAACATATTTAATTCCTCCCTTTGTCCCAATTTTGGTGACATGTTTTCTAGGGGAAAAATATAGAAATGTCTTTAAAAACAATCCTAAGATTTACTGAAGGAACAAACAACCTGGGTCAGGGGAATCTTACATATGTTATTGTGTCTAGTTGAGTGATGGTATGTGACCTTAATTACACACTTATATAACATTCTAAATTAGAAGATATAAGGGAGAGGGCTAAGATAAACAAAATTAAAGCAGTTAACAGTGGAAAGTTTATTGCCAAAATGTACAAAATGCAATACAAAAACAATAGGTGTAAAACTAAAGAAAGACATGAGAACCCAAATATCTGGAATATTATTTCTTTTGAAAAATTTAGTCATTGGGGTTATTTTTGCAAGTTAATTTTAAAATGATTAAGTATTATCAACAATTTAGATTTTAGAAAAAATAATAATGCATGCATAGTCAGGTGATTGTGTATCTACATAGACATAACTATCTACAATTGTATACTGAAAACTGAATATGTATTTCTCTCTGAAATTATTAGTTGGTAATTTTATAAACCACATTAAAAATGCATGTAAAAGTATTTCACAGATTTTCAAGTGCTATATAATAGTTAAGTTGTGGGTTCTTAACTTTTTGGGTTATTTATTTATTTATTTATTTTAAGATTCTCGCTGAGCATTTGATGATAAAAGCTACAAACATCACTTCAGAAAGTTAAATATACTGATATTTATAAAATGTTACAAATAAAATAACTACCCACAGCATTTGTATGGGTCATGGATCTCAAATTGAGAATCTCTGATAAAGTTTTATTCACAGATCCCCCATTACTGCTAATCGTGACCCAGATAAAAAATGGCAAAGAACTCTGCTTACATGGAGAATTGTATGATCTTCTAATCAATATAAACGCCATTAATTCCAGTTGGCAGATAGAAGAAATATTTTAGTAAGAGGTAGTTAACATAATAAAGTGTTCCATCTAAATTTGCTGAAATGGAAACTCAGCATACAGTACTCAGTGTACAAAAACTGTTTAATATTAGTTTATACAAAGCAAATATTACTTAGTGTTTGCAAATAACATGAGATGTGCAAAAAAGATGTTTAGCCTTTTCAAAATAGCAGTGGCTGGGAAGATAGGCACTTTGGGGATCACAATAGCAGAAAGTCTCAATAAAACTATGGTATTTTCATTTTACAGTGATGTTTTAGAACCAATATGATGAAAATTGAAAACAAAGAAAAGAATCACTCATTCCCTTGAAGACTGGCTAGCCACACATTCATATATTCTTTAGAAGAAGGAAGGTAAGTATTTTCCCATACCTGCAGCTGCCATGTGTTCACTTGTTCTGATTGGCTGGAATCCCACAAAAGGTATCTGCATGGACAGTATTAAACCCACAATGTAGAAAGTGCTATAAGCTAAAAAGACAAAATAGGAAACAAGGATAAATTACTACTACCATTAAGTATTTCAAACATAAACGTATACATAACTCATTTCTTTTTAGCAAAGTTTTAACTGAACTTATTTTAATAGAATCTTGAAGTGACTGTTCTATTTGATACTATTTGATGGTTAATCATACATAAGAATTCTATCTGCCAATTTAAAAAATTATTATTTTAGTTACTTTATTTTGCAAGATGTAATTAAGAACAATTTAGGAGATAACTGGTGCTGCTTCCCCTCCCCCATATGGCATCTAGCTTTTTAAAATTTATCATTAATAATCACTGACACCACCCAAGAAGCTATATAATATATAAATAAGTAAATACCATTCTTATTGCCATTAATCCAAAGTATGCATGACCTAACACTTATCACCATCATTATATATGAATAGTTGCTGTCTCAAAAGCTCGGGTGTTTTACACCCTTTTTATAGTCTCCTACTACTGTTTGTATAGTATTTAACAGTAAGAAAAAAAATCCATCCATTAGGTTTCCTCTGGCTAAAGAAGAAAAAGACCTTGGATATAGAAGTCAAGCCAAACTACAGACTAGTTACTGAATTTATTAGGGTCTAATAAAGAAAATCTGTTTGCTCTCAGCATTGGGTACATTATAATATTCTTGGTGTATATCAACCTAAAAGTATAGACAAACTGCAAAATGATACCATCTGTGTAATAGACTTGTTTTGCATTTAGGTGTTCACATACCAGTATTATTAGATAATTACAGATAAAGTTAGTATCTGAAATCGCTGTAATTAAAATTTATTTTAAAATGAAAAGGAACCCTGGCTGGTATAGCTCAGTGGATTGAGCATGGTCCTGTGAACCAAAGGGTCACCAGTTTGATGCCCAGTCAGGGCACATGTCTGGGTTACGGGCCACGTCTAGTTTGGGGCAAGTAAAAGGTGACCACACATTGATATTTCTCTCCTTCTCCTCTTTCTCCTTCCCTTCCCCTCTCTAAAAAATAAAAGTGAAACCCATCTACAATAAATTAATGTGAAACTTATTCCATTTATGAAGCTTATTTATGTCATTTTATGAAGCACAGTCAATACTCAGTTGTTGGTAAATATAGTACTGTATTTGGAAAAAAATGAGGGTGTATTTAGGAAGATAACTTATAGAATACATATCTGTATGCTACACATGTATAGTATAGCATACCGCATTACTTCCCTTCACCCAGTTACTTGAGAAAGTAAGGTTATCTGCTTTTAAAAGAAATCCATCTATAGAAGGTAAATTATGGGCTAATGGTTTAAATGTTAATTTGCCTCAAGCTGTCTGTTAAGAAATGACTATAGTGTTAGGAAAAGGATAAGAAGCTCAAGTAAATTAAATAGAAAAGACCATGTATGTGAATAAAGTTTCCAATGATTTCAAACTAATGGAGAACTGGTTGTCTAAGAGACCGCAGATGTAATCCACTCAATAATGTACTTTTCAGGTACACTAATGTTGGAATGGAATTATCCTCAATGAGGTACTTGAGCATAAATGCAATGAAAGTTAAGTAAATAAGAAACTCTATGCCACGTGATTTGAACTGTCAGCTTATTTGGTTGATGGGTTTTCTAGTATCAATGTTTCTTTTAAAAATTAGTCTTTTGTAGGAGTCCTGAGAAACAGTTACAGAGGCAGAATCAGAAAAAAAATAAAAGCAAGGTCATTATTTGATCTTGAACAACTTACTTAACAGAAGTTTCTTCACTACAGAATGAGGAGTCTGAACAAGATTTGTATATTTCCCCTAAAAATAACCTAAGATTCCACGATCAACTGGCTTTTTAAACACCTAAAGCTGAGAAATCAAACCCTACACAAATATTGAACTCACAAAAGCACAATTAGGCCAAGCCTGAGAAAACCTTATATCACTTATGTGTTTTAATTATAGTTAAGAACACTTACATCCAAATACCACAATCATGTCTAAGGCTGGACTGCTCTTTTAAACATAAATGAGCACTGATGGTAAATGGCACATGTTGAACAAAAAGTAGACTTTTTAACAAATTGAGGTGAAATATACACATAATCATTTTAAAGTGACCAATTCAGGGTCATTTAATACATTTGTGCACTAGCACCTCTCTATAGTCCCAAAACATTTTCATTTCCCCAAAAAGAAAACCTCATATTTATTAAGTAATTGTTCCTCATTCTCCCCAGAACAGCCCAAGGCAAACACAAATCTGCATCTTTTTCTTTGGATTTCTGACTTGTTTTCTTAATTGCAAAGGTAATGTGTGGGTTTTTTTTTTTTAATACAGTAAAAAGTGGAAGCCTCTGGTTCATTTATTTCCCTCTAAGCCACATTTTCCAGAAACAATTACTAAAAGATATAGTAGACACACAAACAGACACTTATATTCTCTCTCTTCAAATGGAAGTATACTGTGCTTGGCGTGTAAAAATTTCAGCAATCACTTGCTTGGAAACTATGGATGAAGTTTCCTCCCAAGGATTTGCTTAAGTTCATTTTCAGGAATATTCAAAAAGAAAAAAAATACACCTGGTAATAGTAGCAATCCAGTGGTTTTATGCAACTTTGCAGAGACATTTATTGTTATCAGTAAAGAAGAAAACACTTCCTACAGAAGCAGATGCACTATGGTTTAAGTTAATAAGAGTGACTGAGTTGAGTTCAAGAAAAAGAAATTCAGTTTCAGGAAACAAAAGGCGAGGGGTGCAGTTGGGGAGGATTTAATTTGTATTGCTTTGTTAACACAGGTTAATATCAAATAAAGCTGACTTAATAGAAACCGACAAGTTCTCAACAACATTTTACTTCTGAATAATCCTCTATCCAAATTAGCCTCATTTACACCTACTTTCTATGCACCAATGATACAAAGCTGACAAATGTGATAGATGCAATAATCCAAAGATAACCATTTTCTTTTAAGAGAAACTGGATTCATGCCTTCCCTGTTTCTGTATTTTTTGTGTCACCGATCTTGAGATGTTTACATGGGATATATGTTCTATCTCACAGCACTCTCTAATACACAGACAAATGTTTTTGTTAAATAAAACTCAGAATTGCTTGCCAGGCAATATATCATAAACTCATCTTGCTAAATACTGCCCTTCTCCTTGAATCTGTAAAATTACATATACATCTCTGTAGCTCAATTTAAATCCCACTTACAATCCATGTTTTAAACAGAAAATAAAAATTAGATACATTAAGTAGAAAGAAACAGTGAATTCTCAATTCTTAAAAATAAACACAATATCCACTGCAAATGAAAACGTTTTTACCCAGGGTTTGTACTATTGCATCTAACAGTGTGTTTAACAATTACCTATAGCCCTGGCAGGGTGGCTCAGATGGGTGGAGCGTCATCCTGTACACCAAAAGGTTTTGGGTTTGATTCCAAGTCAAGGCACATACCTAGGTTGCAGGTTTGATCCCCAGTCAGGGTGCACAGGGGAGGCAAATGATCTAAGTTTCTCTCTCTCCCCCTGCTGCCTTCCTTCCTCTCTCTAAAAAATCAAAAAGCACATCCTCTGGTAGTGATTTAAAAAAACTACTTCTATAATTTATTCAAATATTAACCTTATGTTCATTATGGTGAAGACAATCTGAAATTACAAAATCCTATTAAGAGCAATGCTATTCTCTAAGAGGTATCTATCTAATTGAGAAAATCAGAGATGTACACAAAGAACCACAATAAAGTGAGGGAGTTACATGTGAGATTGGTGGGAAAAACCTTGGCCCTATAAAAACCTGAGGATGAGATCACCTCTTCTGGACATGAGCATTGAAGAGGCAATCAACAAACCCGTACCATTTCTGTTACTGTTTTCAGAAGGCTTCAACAGTACAAACCCACAGCAATAGAAATCATTCCCCACCAATTCTTCCTACAAACTCTATAGCAAACTTAACCAAACTACTATCCACATCTATTATAACTTTCTATCTATCCACATTAACCCACTTTTCTTACCCTTTAAACCAGAAGAATAAAGCTTTCCATCAAGAGTAGTGAGTTCTACAGAAGTGCTTAACACCAGTAATGTTGTAAATCATTTATTACATCATGAAAATGTTACTACACTGCCATCCTGTGGAAGCATAGTTACTGGTATTCACTACTGAAGATCATAGTTCTAATGCATTAGAATTCCAGAAAAAAAATTACCATTAGAAAGATATATACAAGGTCCACTACTTTATTTTTAACAACAACCTCTTTGATTTAGGACAATAGTAATCTTCTAAACAGAGCCTAAATTTCTTTCACTCTTAAAGTACTTTAAGATTTTATTGATTTTAGAGAGGGAAAGAGAGGGATGGGGAAGAGAAACATTGATCAGTAGCCTCCCCAGTTTGTGCTCCAAATGGGAATCGAACCTGCAATCTTTTAGTGCACAGGATGATACTCCAACTGGCTAAGCTACCTGACCAGGGCAGTATTTTTTTTTTAAATACAAGGGTATGAGGTAGGACCACATTGATACAGAAAAAAATAAATAAACAAACCAATGCCCTTGACTTAAGGTACAAGGCATTGAAAGGTCTAATTCAAGTTCCATTGAAATTTTAAGTTTACTAGAAGCTCCTGATGTTTCCCACACTAACATGTATTTTTTCTGTAACAAAGCATTAAAATTTATGAAGTCTAATGCATCTCTTCCTTCTGGCTGTTCCTGAATTATAATCCTTAATAATAAACCAGCTATCTAGTTAGTAACATGTTTCTCTTAGATGTGAGCCACTCTAGCAAATTAATTGAAGCCGAGGAGGGGACTGTGGGAACCTCTCATTTACAGCCATTCTGTCAGAAGTCCGGGTGACAATCTGGAACTGAGATTGGCACCTGAAGCTGAGGGCAGTTTTATGGGACTGAGCACTTAACCTGTGGCATTTGATGCTACTTATGGGTAAATGGTGACAGAATCAAGCTGAATGGTAGGGCACTCAGCTAGTGCCAGAAAATTGTTTGTTGTGGGAAAACCCACACACGATGGGAGAGACCAGAACCCTTTAAAAATGCTTATTAGTGTGTGTGTGGGGGAGGAAGATCCACGCACATACAAAAACCAAAATACATAATAAGGATAAACCAAACAGACAAAAAACAAGAAACAACTGAAAGACTAAAAGTGTTTGTCTCAGGATGACAATTTAGAGAGTGAGCCAGTGAAGTAAAAAGGTGAAGAAGCTGCTGATTTTCCTTAGAAACTCTGTATATACTTATATATACTACCTTAAATTTTAAAATTATAAATAAGCACACCACTCTATTAGAAGTTGTGTTTTAGTTGCAATTTTGTACTTCAGATTATAGTCATGTTATTTCTCCACTATGTTTCTCATAATAAAAAATAGTTCTAGTGAAAACTTTCAGTTAAAAACGATTTTTAGATTATGGGGCTTTATCCCCTTAGTCTTTACCTCTCTCACTCAGCCTCTGGAACTCCTTCTGTCTTGTCTGGCTATTCAACAGAGGCAAACAGCATTTGTGTGATAAACAGTTTTCACTTATTTATCTTTAATAGTCTGCAAAGTAGGAATTATTATTATTGTCATCTGACCCATGAGGGCAATAAGGCATACAGAAATTAAGAAATTTACCCAAAACTGTACCACCAGTAAGTGACTAGGCCAGGAACTGAATTTTGTTTTCTCCTCTCAAGATCAAGATTTATCCCAAAAATTTTCACTTTGTTCTCGTGCTATAATTATATTGTAGTAATGGATTACACTGTGTAAGTCCCTTAGAAGAAGGTCATCTTCTAATCATCTGTGTATCCTAGTGACTAGCACAAAACTTAGTTATCTATTAAATAATTATCTAGTGAACCAATTTGCTTGAATTTCCTCAAAAATAATATGGTAGGATTAGAAAACTTCTGGCACTCCCCGCCTTTGCATGTGATTATTCAATTTGCTGTTATATAAGTTAATCTAGCATTAGATATATTGTTTATAGCTGCCAAATATAAGTATGATTTCCTAAAATTTATGGCTTTAACTTTAATTCACTCATTAGGATTTTATTTAGTCACAAGTTATGTAACCCTAGAATAATTTGTGCAAAACTGAAGTGCATATCTACAACACTTTATTCTTTCAATGATTAGTCCCAGCAAATATTACCATAAAAACACATTTTAGGTGTAATATGAAAAGTGATTCTGTTACTCTTCTTACTCAAATTAATTCACTAGAGAAAACATAGACAATACAATAAACAAATTACTTCAGTAACACTTAAAAACCATTTATCAATACTAGAAATGAATTTCTTCCTTCTTAAATTACTGTTCTAATTTAGTCAGTGAGACACAAACCATAAGAAGTAAAATTCATATCTCTACGAATTAAAAAACAAGTCTCATTCTAAATTTAATACATGCTCACTGTAGAAAATTTAGAAAGCAGGAAAAAAGATGAAGAAAATCACTAATAATCCTTGCTGTCTTTTATTAGTTATTTTCCTATATCATTAAATACTGTAAAAGGTTATAGTTAATCGCACCATATTTCATGATATGACAATACTACAATTTAAGTGTAATTTATAAATTATAATTTCCCTATTGGACATTTAAGCTATTTTCACAACTACAAGTAATACCACATGTCTCCATATCTTTAATAATTTTCTTATGACATAAAGTGTGATGAACATTTATCACATTGGAAAGGTTAAAAACATTTTATATCCCTTCAGTGTTATGTGATACCTGTAAATCAGTCAGTCTTTCTATAAATGCAAAATAAGATCTGGGTGTTCTTTCTTCATGTGAAAACATGAATGTGTAAAACAGTTTTATAAAATTTACTCCCCAATTCAACAAGTCCAAAATATATCTTCACAAAAAATATAACTTTATAATCCCAGCCTAATTTCTTCAAATAGATAGGCTTTTTACTCCCTTATATCCAAGCTTCCCTTACACCCTGCCCCCTTCTCCTACCCCTACATATCCACATCCCTCCCGTGCTCCCCCTTTTCCATGTGAACAGATCGACAGTTTTCCTTAACAACTGAGTCTAAGGACATGTGCAAAAAATTTTACTCAAAAGAGAATTTTATTCATAATTATTTCAAATGATTCATTTTTACTTCACTTGTTACTTAGAACCCAATGAAACTTTTAGTTAATATAATTATGAATTTGCCATCTACCAATCCTTTTTCACTGAGATAGTTCTGCTCACAAGCAGGGCTAACTCCTGACAGAGGATCCAAAATCAGAGGACAAGCTGTATATACAAACACTTGTCAATGTTTCCATATTTTTTAGGACCACTAAGCTATATTAAATTTATTATATTAAATCAGATATATTGGGGTGAAGGAAGAAAAATAATTGTTCTGTGTTATCACTTTCTATCCATTTAAAAGTAAACTCTATCAAAGGGCATAAAAATCACCTGAAATACTCTTAGTTACATGAGTGGAGTAAGAGAAAAGAAATGAGGATGGGGCAGAGATTTTAAACACTGCGAAATTATCTGAGGCATTTACTAATCTAATTTTATACACATAATACAACATCCCTACATCATTTTACTTCTCTTCCCTCTGAAAATAAATATTCTCAAGAGCCAAACAAAGAAGTATTATTAACTGCACGCTTTTCTAAGGTGACCAGAGAATTCCTACTCACCAGATAAAGGTCTCTTCTCAGTTCTCACCCTATCAGATGTTAGCACTAACACTCTAAGGGAGCTGAACACTGCTCATGTTTCAAACTTTTTATATGGAATTCCATTTGACCTCTTTACTAATGTTCTTTATCTAGCTCCTTCTGACTTCTCCTTTGGCTCTTCTCCTTCTTCCTGATTCATAGGCATTTCACAAGAGCCCCTCAGTCTTCTCTACACTTTATTCCTCTGGCAATTAAATTTTCAGGACCCCACATTTTAAAAATTAAGTATACAAAAATTTTAGTTCCTCTACTATAATCAATGATTTAACTTACATATTTTTTCCTTATTTCCAAAACAAAAAGCTGAAAAGTACAGTTCATCTATTATTCCCTTTTCTGGATCCCAATGACTGGTTGCAATGTTTTCTGGGTAGAGAGACCTCATAGGTCGATGTATTTCAGCAGTATGCTGTTTATTTACATGCACATAGTTATAGTGATTTTTAGCATCATGGGCTGTGAAGCCAAAACATCTAAGTTCAGACTTCAGCTCCATTACTAACTACAAGATCTTCAGCAAGTTATTTTGTCTTCTCTTATTTCCTCATCTGTACAATGAGGATACTGACAATGCCTACCCTCAGTGTGGTTATGAAGATTAGTAAGTTAAAGACATGTAAAGAACTCATGTATTAATTATTTCAGTGGTAACTGCTACAAGATATGCTGAAATGGTATAAATATACTATATTTTAATAATTAATTCACACTCTATAAAACTCTCCTTTTAAAATATACCATTGAGTGGTTTTCATTATATTCACAAAGTTGTATAACTATCACCATTATCGATTTCTACATTTTTTTCATCCCATAAAGAAACTCCATACCCACTCAGTCATTCCTCCACTCCTAACTTCCTGGCAACCACTAATCTCTCTGGATTTGCCTATTCTGGACATTAAAAAAAAAATCCTACAACACTTGGCCTTTTGCACCTGTTAGGCTTATTTTACCTAGCATAAGGTTTTCAAGGTAGCATGTATCAGCACTCCATTCCTGTTACAGCTGAGTAATATTGCACTGTATGGATACACCACACTTTATTCATCAGTTGATGAACACTTCGGTGGTCTTCACTTTCTGGCTGTTATGAATAATGAATGCTGCTATGAACGCTAGTGTACAAGTTTCTGTGTGAACATATATTTTCAATTTGCTTGGGTATATACTTAGGATGGAATTATTGGATCATGTAGTAACTGTGATTTAATTTTTGAGGAACTGCCAAACTACTATATTTTTTAATTGAGTAAATAAGCTACCTTTGTATTACTATTTTCCAAAAACATTATTATAATGGAATTGTAGTATTTTACTAAGACATCGGTTTTTAATCATGACTTCTGATTAATTTAACCAAGAATTTTCTGTCTATATCACAGAAAATGACCTCTAAGGTTTGAGACACCATCTTTCATTAAGCAAGTAATTCAAGAATGTTTTAAAACCTGTTGCCTAAATAAAGATATTCCATGGTCTGAATGTTTGTGTCCCAACTCACCCCCAATTCATATACTGAAAATCTAATACCCAAGGTGACGGTGGGAGGTGATTAGGTCATGAAGGCCCCAGGGATTAGAGTACCTTTTTAAAAGAGGTCCCAGGGAGCTAGCACATCCCTTCCACCATATGAGGACAGAGCAAAGCAAGGTGTCAGCTATGTACCAGGAAGAGAGCCAGCACAAGAACATGACCATTCTGGTGCCTGGATCTTGGGACTTTCCAACCTCCAGACTATAAAAGATAAATTTCTGTTCTTTATGAGCTACCCAGTTTGTGGTACTTTGTTATGGAAGCCCAAATGAACTAAAAGCCTGTTGTACATTCCACCGAAAAGGCTTTCAAAGGTTTAAACTGTTTACTTTGAGGATGTTCAATCTTCTCTGAATTAAATCTAGACTAATTTCTATAAAAACAAAACAAAAACTCATCAAGAAGTTGGTAACAACACAGTTAAAAATGCCTTATCTTTCTTACAAATACCAAAAACAAAATAAATATAAAATTATTTTTTATCTTCTTATGGATATAGTACTGGCCTAACAGAAATGTCTGTTCAATGAAAATGTAAATGAAATACCTCTTAGAAGCTGACAGTTGTCAGAAATCAATTCACTTACCTATGTAGACTCTTTTGCTATATCTCTGCATGAGTAATAACACAAATACGTGCAGTGGAATAAGGTTGATAATAAACACATAACCACCCCAAGCAGATACCTATGAATAAAGTGAAATAATTTATGTTTGCAAGTTTTGTCATGATAATCTAAGCATACAATAAGCAAAAACATTTAGCAATTTTGATGTTTAAAGATGGATTTATATAACCTACAATAACTAATTTATTTTTATTCATAATATTAAAATAACATAATCCCATAAATCCAGTATGCTTTTCTACATTCATTGGAGAAATGATCAAATTAAATTTAAGAGTACTGAGAACATTTTAACTTGTGAACTAAAACTAAAAGGACTGTCACGAAGAAAAGGATTTTCAGGATGCATATCATAAATTTATTTAAAAAAAAAAAAAAACAACCAACAACCCAGCCTTTATTCCCCCCATATTTGGTGATAAATGTATTGCAAGAAACTTTACTGAGAATATAAACAATGAATGTTAGCAGCAGTCAATAATTCAATTAAAAGGAACAGTCAGATGATCTGGATATGCTTTGATTTCCTCCAAGTAAAAGGTGCTGCCTAGAGTATAAATGATTTCCTGTACAAATCAAGATCCCATTTTGATGTTTAGCCTCTATCACAAAGTTAGAATAATTCTATTTAATCAGGGTAAGTATATTCCAATGTAAATTAATAAAGATTCTAAAGATAATGTTTATTTTCAACTAACAGAATTTTCAAAGTATATTCACTAACGAGCAATAGGGTGTTATCAAGATTAATTTTTAGATGTGCTGTAATAAATGTTTAATTATAACACTAGGTACCTTGAGACTACATGTTAACATATATATTCTAACAATGCTGTTCTTGTATACAATATTTCAGAACCACTTGTGAGGAACTGCATACAGTTTAAAATGCATACAAGAACATCAGTTTATTGCTTCAGTTACATGCTACTTTTTTCACTGAAAAAAGAAAAAAATGTTACTCTGATTAGGCACCTAACCTAGGACTCCTAGTTATTTACAAAATTTAAGTCTAAACTTGAAATAGAATTCATCCACTATTACTGAGTACAACTGCACAGAATGCGCCCTAGGCTTTAACAACTTTAAAAGGGGCACAGATAATGTGGATACACAAATCCCATGACATTTCTTTAAAAACACACAAAAAAGTACCTAATTTTATCATTATTTTTCAGCACAAAACTATTAAACAGTCTGTGGTATGAAAACAAGAAGAGATAATACTGAAACCAAATCTTAAGTAATCTGTTGAAAACATATGTAGGTAGTTTACAGGTTAACCTAGACGAAGTGACCATTATTTAGAATAAGTCTGTATACTTAAAAGAAAAATTTTTATTTCACTTGCTGCAAATATTATATTTTAGAGGTGGAGTATTAGCGATCCCCACTAAAGCAGAAGTCCCTATGGGGGCCCTGGGGGTGGGGGCAGGAAAGAAAATGGTAGTAATGAAAGAGTATACATTAAAAAAAATTAAGATCCTAAAAATCAGGAGAAACAAACTAGAGAACTAGCCCTTGATGAGAAAAGAATGATGAAGAGGAGAAACTGGTCTAACTGCCAAAAAGACTTGTTAGACCTCCTGTATTTTCAAATATAAAATCTTACCATATAGAAATACGATAAGCAGCAGCACACTGTCCAAAAAACAGACCCGGTTTTTACAGATTTTACCTAAAAACAAACAAACAAAATCTGATATAATAAATATGTCTATAAATGCTCCCGTTGAATAAAAAATATTAAATGCTTAAAAACTTGTATTACAAAAAGTAAAAGTTATTTTAAGTATGTACTAAGTGTGCAGTTACATTTAATATATGCACTTATAACACTGGGCAGCAATCAAACATTTCAAAAGTAGCTCTGATTTTTATTCCTTGTTATTTAGTTTTCAGTAAATGCATCAAATGGTATTTTCCATATTATATTTTTATATTAAAATTATTAATAACAATGAATTGAGAATTTAACTAAAGAATAAAAGTATTCACTAAATCTACATGTCCATATGGCTGGTTTGTTTACCCTTAATCTGTAACCTCTCTTCATTTGAATGTGATCCTCTGGCTCACACATAATTCTAATTATGAACATGCATTTTCAAAAACTTTCATCATTCAGAAATTTTCAGATGCTGTAATCAAGATTTTTAAGAAGTGTGTATTCCTAAAATAGTTTCTATATAGCCTAATAATATATCAGTAAAATCCTCAATTATTCTGAATTGAAAGACAACTTACAGTAAACAAAGGTTCAAAAGTTGACTGACTTCTAGTGACTTAAAGAAACTAATCAGCCCTGCCTGGTGTGGCTCAGTGGATTGAGTGCTGACCAGCAAACCCAAAGGGTGGCTGGTTCGATCTCAGTCAGGACACATGCCTGGGTTGTGGGCCAGGTCCCCAGGAGGGGGCGCATGAGAGGCAACCACACATTGATGTTTTCCTCTCTCCCTCCCTTCCCCTCTCACTAAAAAATAAACAAAATTTAAAAAACTAATCAAAGAAATAATTCCAGATAAGAATTTGTATTTTCATCTGAAAAAGAAAAATATGTTAGCAACTTCAGAAAACCAATTTTTAAATTTCAGAAACACAAGCTCTAAATATTTATGCCAAGAGCAAAGGGTCATTTTTTTACAATGAGTCATGTGAGTGTCCTAAGGAAATAATAGACCCAAGTTCCATTACAAGCAATTCTGTATTAAAAGAGTTATTGCCATGTCCTGATAGGAAGTTCAAATTTAACAGTATTCTATAGCACTGATTTAAAGAAATTCTTTGCTTTTACAATGGGCCTCTACTACTACATTAAAGCAAAGGACAGGTGACATTCAATCAGTAGTACCCCCCCCCCCCCCCCCATCTAGGGTTTTGCTATCTAAGGTTTCCATTACTTGAAGTCAACCATGGTCTAAAAATATTAAATGGAAAATTTGGGAAATAACTCGATAAATAATTCACAAGTTTTAATTTTAGCGCCATTCCAAACAGTGTGATGAAATCTTGTCCTGCCCAGACATGAATCATCCCTTTGCCCAGAGTCTCCACACTGCATACACTGCCTCATTAGTCACTTACTGGCCTTCCTGGTTATCAGATCAACTGTCATGGTACTGCAGTGTTCATGTTCATATAACTCTTATTTTATTTTACTTAATAGTGGCCCCAAAGCACAATAGTAGTGATGCTGGAAATTCTTACATGCCAAAGAGAAGCCATAAAATGCTTTCTTTAAAAGTGAAAAGGTAGTTCTCAACTTAATAAGAAAAGGAAAAAAAACCCCACAGGCTGAGGCTGTTAAAGCATACAGTAAAACAAACAAACAAACAAAATGGTAGAACTGGACACCTACATGCAAATAAATGAATCTAAACACAGAATTCATTGTACCCCTCACAAAAATTAAAGCAAAAGGGATCACAGATGTAAATGTAAAACACAAAATTATAAAACTTTTAGTAAACAGCATAGGAGAAAATCAGGGTATCCTTACTCTGGGGATTTTTTTTGGGGGGTGGTTGTTTTTGTTATATACAACACCAAATTTATGATCCATAAAAAAGATATTGATAACTGGGACCGATTAAACCGAGTAAATAGAGAATATTTCCATTATCACACAAAATTCTATTGGAAAGCATTCCTCTAAGATCTGCAAACATGATGTGTTCAGGTTTACAGTACTAAAAGACCTAAATTCTGCTTGTGCTTACTTAGGATGTGGAAAGCTTAAAAAGGTCATTTTCACCACAATAAGAAAATATATAAAGTAATAAGTTTCCTTATGTTTATCAGAAAGCTAAAGTTACAAAGTGAACAATTAAGTAAGTGCTAAAATAGCTCAGGATCTAGACACAAGGGTAGTTAGCACTTACAAGCTCTTTTCCATGGGCCTCCACCAGGTTGTCATATTGTTAAGAACCAAAGATAACAATTCTCCCCTAACCAATCTATAGATAATGTACTTACAATAAAAATTACAGTTGGCTTTTTGGGTAGATTTTTATAAGCCAAATCTAAAATTTATATAAAGCAAAGAAGTAGGAAGAGTCAAAATAATTTTTAAAAAAGAGGAACAAAGTTGAATTACTCATGCTACCTGATTTCGAGCATTTTTTATAAACTAATAAATACAACCTGGTGTATTGCCATAAGGATAGATACATAACAGATTCCCAAACAGACCCAATGTATTTTGTCAATGGATGCTGATGAAGCTACCAAGGTAAGCAATTCAGTGGAGAAGGAACTGCCTTTATGATGTTGGATCAGCGGGACATACAAATCCTAAAAAAGAGAACCTCAACCTTTTTCTTGTACCACAGGCCATACGTAACCAACTCAAAATGGATCACAGATTTTAATGTAAAACCTAAATGTATTCAATTTCTAGAAGCAAATGTGAGAAAATGTTTGTGACCTTGGAGTATGCAAAGATTCTGACAACAGACCAAAAAAGCAAGGACCATAAAAGAAAAACATGATGGACTGAACTTCATTAAAATTTAAAAATTCTGCTCTTTTAGAAAGATACTATTAAAAAAATAAAAAGAAAAACCTCAGACTGTGAGAAAATGTTTGCAAAACACACATCTGATAAAAGCCTTATTTTCAAAATATATAAAAAACTTCAGCTCAATAATAAAACAAACTCTCAACCAAAACACAGGCAAAAGTCTGAACAGATGGAAAACAAGCACATGAAATGATGCTTAATATTAGTCATTAGCGAAATGCAAATTACAACCATAAGATACTATTATATACCTACCAGAATGGCTAAAATTAAAAAAATTTTTGAACATACCATGCAAGGGTGAAGCAAGTAAATGCAACTCCTCATATTCTAGTGGAGGGGATGCCAAATGACACAGCCACTTTGGTAAACCATTTGGCAGCTTTGTATAAAATTAAAAATATACTTATCATGCAAACCAGCAATTCTGCACCCAGGCATTTATCCAAGGGGAATACTAATATATGTCAAAATGAAGAATTGTATGCAAATATTTGTAGCTGTTCTACTCACACTGCCAAAAGCTAGAAAAAAAATAACTATATATAGTACATCCATACAATAGAATATTACCTGAGTAATAAAAAGTAACAAACTACTAAAACATATAACAACATGGATGACTCTCCAAGTATTACACTTAAGTGAAATAAGCCAGACACAAAGGGTTAACCTTTATTGTTTGATTATGCGCATCCTGGAAAAGAAACTCCCCAAGATATACAGACAGAATTAAATCTCTAGTTGCAAAGAATATGAGTTAAGGAGAGGACTGATTACAAAGGCACAGAGGAAACATTAAAAAAAAAAACAAAACACCCACCGCCTATATGAGGCAACATGATAAGCACTGCTTCAAGTACTATTTTATCTGTATGAGCGCTGTTGGAGATGAGCAGTAACAATAGAATGACAAACACGCACTCATCACGATCAGTGTTCTCACAATGTTCTATACCTTCAAAGGTATTAACTTATTTAAATTATATCAGATAGATAACTAATATTCCATTTTATAGTTATGAAATACACTTAGGGTAGTATAAAACACCCTCAGTGGTACAGCTAGCAATTAAACAAAAAGAAATCACATCATGGCAGTTTGGCTACCAAGACTGTACTCTTTTTGATTTATTTTTAATCCTCACCCCAGGATATGTTTATTGATTTTAGAGAGAGAGGCAAGGGGTTGGGGAAGACAGGGAGAGAGATACAGGTACTGATCAGCTGCCTTCTGTACATGACCTCCTGACTAGGGATTGAACCCCAACTTCTTGGTGTATGGGATGATGCTCCAACCAACTGAGCCACCTGGCCAGGGAAAAAAAATGACATTTCTTGTGAAACACATAAAAAATCAGGTTCTTCACAATAGCAAGTATAATAAGTGATGGTGGCATGA
The DNA here is from genome assembly GCA_004024845.1 of Tonatia bakeri. Taxonomy (NCBI): domain Eukaryota; kingdom Metazoa; phylum Chordata; class Mammalia; order Chiroptera; family Phyllostomidae; genus Tonatia; species Tonatia bakeri. Next base: position 58,144 of record PVIA01000447.1, on the reverse strand, counting down.
CAAATTCAAGTAATTGAAGCAAAGGACATACAAGCTAGAATTTTATAGCCAGCCAAGTTCTTAATTATAAGAAGCAAAAGAAAAACAGGTTTAAATATGAAAGAAAACTTGAGGAATATTGTCCTCATAAGACTTTCCCAAGGAGTGTCCTCTGAAAATATCTTTGTCCAACTGAGAAATACTATGTATAAAAAAGGAATAAATAATATGGATTTATAAAATATGTACTAATATGTTAAATATTTAGTAACATAAAAGTACATAATTAAAGCCACATATCAAAACCCACATCATATTCAAATGATAAAAGACTCAACAGCTTTTCCTTTAAAATGAGGAACAAGGCAAGGATGCCCACATTTGCCACTTTTATTCAACATAGTACTTGAAGTTTTAGCCATAGCAGTTAGGCAAGAAAAAAATAAACAAAAGGCATCCAAAATTGGAAAGGAAGAAGTAAAATCAACCCTACGTGCCAATAATATAATCTCATATGTAGAAAACCCTAGATTCCATACACACGAAAATTATGAGACTAATAAATGAATTCAGCAAAGCAGCAGGATACGAAGCCAACAAATAAAAACCAGTTGCATTTCTATACACTAACAATGAACAATCTGAAAATTACCAAAAGAATTCCAATAATAGCATCAAAAATAATAAAGTACTTATGACTTAAGTGTGAGGTAAAAGACTTATAAAAGAGGTACAATGAAAACCATAAAACATTGCTTAAAGAAACTGAAGATAAATAAATGGAAACACATCCCAAGTTCATTCACAGATTAGAAGGCAATATTGCTAGCATGACAACACAGTCATGTGCTGCAATGGAGTTTTGTGGGTGGTGGGGAACAATAATAGACTACATATATGACAGTGGTTATACTGGAGCTAAAAAATTCCTATCGCTTTGTAATATCAGAGCTGTTTATAGGTCATAACACAATGCATTACTCCTGTGTTTGTGGTGATACTGGTGTAAACAAACCTACTATTCTGCTAATCATATAAAAGTATACCACATTATACTTGATAATGACAAGAGACTATTACTGATTTATACATTTACTATACTATAATTTTTAATTGTTGTTACAGCATACTTTTACTGCTTATTAAAAAAAGTTTGCTGTAAAACAGTATGCTGTGTTACTCAGGCAGCAGCCTCACACATCTCCTGCTCACATGGTTCCTGACTGCATCATTTTCTCTTGTGCTTGATTTAATCTTGTGTTGTTTTGTGAGGTAACATGCTACACAAATTTGTATCCTAAACCAACAGGCTACACCTTATAGCCTAGGTGTTTAGTGGACTGTACCATCAAGGTTTATTTAAGTGCATACTATGATGCTCCACACAATGACAAAATTGCCTAATGACGCATTCTCAGGACACATTCAAGGACTGTATAACAACAAAAGATGTAATATATGTGTACTGGAAATATCAGAAGGAGACCAAAGACAGAAGAACAGAATACTTGGAACAGTAATGATTGAGAATTTCCCCAAATGAATGACAGACACAAAACCACAGATCGAGGAAGCTCAAACATGCAGCAAAAATTCCACAAAGACCCTCACCCCAATTACACCTAGGCTTAACTTTTCCAAACTACAGAAAATCAAAGATCAAGTACTAAAAAAGGCCAGTGGAAAAGATACCCTAACTGCACAGGAACACAGATAAGGATTACATGACTTCTACTCAGAAACCATACAAGCAAGAGGAGAACAGAGTGAAATAAAGTACTGCAAGAGGAAAAACACACCGACCTAGAATTCTGCACACTGTAAAATTATCTTTCAAAAGTAAAGGAGAAATAAGGAATTGCTCAAACAGAAATTGAGGAAATTTGTTGACAGATTTGCCTTGCAATAAATGTTAAAAGAAGTTCTTTAACAAGGAAAATAATACATATCATAAACTTAGATCTACATAAAGAAAAAAGCAAATATAGAACAAGTAAAGATAAAAGAATTTTTTAATTGATCTAATATAACAATTGTTGAATAACATGTATTCTACTAAGTATTCTACTATGTGTGTTTATGAATACATTTTACATACATCTTCTTATATATAAACAAAATGAATGACAGTAATACTGCAAGGGACAAGAGGAAGAAATTAGAATTATTTTGTTATAAGATACCCATACCATCTGTGAAGTGATATAGTGTTAAGTATAACTGCTAAGAAAGGAAAGAAAATGGAGTAATATAAAAGGCTCAATTAAAACCACTAAAGTCCAAGAAGAGTGGAGGACAAAAATACAAAGAACAAAGGAACAAATAGAAAAAAGTAACACATATGGTAAATATTAATGCAACTATATCAATAATCACTCTGAATGTCAATGTCAGTCTAAGTGTACCACCTAAAACAAACTTCCAGGGAGAATAAAAAAACAAGACCCAATCTCATGTTGTCTACAAGAAACCACCTTTAAGTAAAAGGCTACATATAGGTTAAAGTAACTAGATGGCAAAATACATACCATGCTAACACTTATCAAAAGAAAGCAGAAGTAGCTACATTAATTTCAGACAAAGGAGATTTACAAGCAAGAAAAGTTATCAGGGATAAAGAAGGGCATTACAGAGACACACTTTGCCTCCTTGCACAACCAAAAGAAGGACAACAAATAATTTAAAAACAAAAAACCAGAACTGACAGAAAACTGAACTGTACAGAAGTCTGACAACCAAGGAGTTAAAGAAGAAACATTCATCCAGACCAGTAGAAAGGGTAGAAAGGACTTGTGTCAAGGTGGCGGCTGGAGGACTTGGGAGGGAGAGGTGGCAGCTGATAAAGCTGGGAGGAACAACTGGGGAATGAGACAGACCGAGCAACCCAGGGCTCCATAGGGGAAATAAAGCCTCAAACCTCTGACTGAAAAAAACCTGTGGTGGTTGAGGTGGAAGGAGAAAACTCCCAGCCTCACAGGAGAGACCCACAGGGTCCTAGAACATACACAGGCCCACCCACCTGGGAATCAGCACCAGAAGGGCCCAATTTACTTATGGGTAACAGATGAAGTGACTGAAAGACAGCAGATAGCTGAGCAAGGGGCACTGTTCCCTCTTGAACCCCTCCCCTACATACAGCATCACAACGTAGTGAGGTGGGTAGCCTTGTCCTGGCAAATACCTCAGGTTCCATCTTTTATACATAACAGGTGTGCTGAGATTAAAAAAAAAAAAATGGCCCAAATGAAAGAACAGATCAAAGTCCCAGAAAAAATACAACTAAGTGACAAAGAGATAGCCAACGTATCAGATGCACAGTTCAAAACATGGGTAATCAGGGTGCTCACAGAACCAGTTGAATATGGTTACAAATTAGATGAAAAAATGAAGGCTATGCTAAGTGAAATAAAGGAAAATGTACAGGGAACCAACAGTGACGAGAAGGAAACTGGGACTGAAATCAATGCTGTGGACCAGAAGAAATAAACAAACATTCAACCAGAACAGAATGAAGAACAAGATTTCAAAAAAATGAGGAGAGGCTTAGGAACCTCCAGGACATCTTTAAACATTCCAACATCCGAATCATAGGGGTACCAGAAGGAGAAGAGGAAGAGCAAGAAATGGAAAACTTATTTGAACAAATAATGGAGAACTCCCCCAATCTGGCAAAGGAAATAGACTTCCAGGAAGTCCAGGAAGCTCAGAGAGTCCCAAAGAAGGTGCATCCAAGGAAGCACATACCAAGGCACAACCCCAGAGTAAAGATAAGGAGAGAATCTTAAAAACAACAAGAGAAAAGGAGACAGTTACCTACAAAAGAGTGACCATCAGACTGTCAGCTGATTTCTCAAAAGAAACCCTGCAGGCAAGAAGGGGCTGGAAAGAAGTATTCAAAGTGATGAAAAGCAAGGACCTACAACCAAGATTACTCTATCCTACAAAGCTCTCATTTAGAATGGAACAGCAGATAAAGTGCTTCCCAGATGAGGTAAAGCTAAAGGAATTTATCATCACCAAGCCCTCATTATATGAAATGTTAAAAGGACTTATCTAAGAAAAAGATAAAAAATACAAACAGTAAAATGACAACAAACACAAGTTTCAACAACCAACCCCCCCCCCCAAAAAAACCCCAAAATGGACTAAGCACACAACTAGAACAGGAACAGATTCACAGAAATAGAGATCACATGGAGGGTTATCAGCAGGAAGGGGGAGGGGGAAGGACAGGGGAAAAGGTTCAAGGAATAAGAAGCATAAATGACAGGTAGAAAAACAGACAGGAAAAGGTTAAGAAGAGTACGGGAAATGGAGAAGCCAAAGAACTTATATGTATGACACATGGACATGAGCTAAGGTGGGGGAATGAAGGTGGGAGGGGCGTACAGGATGGAGGGGAACAAAGGGGAGAAAAAAATGGGACAACTATAGTAGCATAGTCAATAAAATATATATTTAAAAAGAGGGGCATTACATAATGATAAAGGGATTAATTCTCCAAGAAGACAATGATCATTGGAGCGTATACACCTAATGAAAGAACTTCAAACTACATGAGGAAAAAAACTGATCGAACTGCAAGGAGAAAGATGAATCCACTATCACGATTCAAAACCAGTCTCACAAAAAGGGACACCTCACATTACTTCAAAGAACAGTGGAATACACATTCTTCTCAAGCCCACGTGGAACAGTCACTAAAATAGACCATATCCTGGGCCATAAAACAGATTTAACCAATTTAAAAGAATGGAAATTATATATTGTATATTCTCAGCCCACAATGGAATTAAACTAACAATCAGTAACAGGAAGATAAATGAAATATCTCAAAATATATGGAGATTAAACGCATACTTCCAAATAACACATAGGTCAAAGAAGAAATCATAAGAAATTTTAAAATATTGATAACTAAAAAATAAAAACACTTTTCAAAATTTGTGTGGTGCAGAGAAAGCAGTGCTTCTAGGAAAATTTACAGCACTGAATGCGTGTACTGATCTAAATCAATAATAACCTTAAGAAACTAGAAAAAGAAGGGAAATTTGAATTCAAAATAAGTGGAAAAGTCTCCACCTTGGGTTGCCTCAGCCTTTGCAGCTTTCCTGCCCAGCAGCCTGAAGTAAAAAAAAAAGAGCATAGGAAGAGGGGAAACCCAAAATGCTATAAATGTCCTGAAGTAAACCTCTGAAAAAGCTTTCACTATTCACTTGACCCAGAAAATCCCACAAAAATCACACAAGTCAAGAAGCTCAACTCTTCATGAAACTACCGAGGACATCAAGGGTATGCATATTTGAAAAGCCACCAAGCACTTGAAGGATGTCACTTTACAGAAGCAATGTGTGCCATTCTGTCACTAGAATGGTCGAGTTGGTAGGTGCGTCCAAGCCAAAGAATGAGTCTAGACAGAGGGTTGATGGCCCAAAAAGAATGCTGAATTTTTGTTGCACTTGCCTATAAATGCAGAGAGCCCTATCTGGTGTGGCTCAGTGGACTGAGCACCAGCCTACAAACTGTGAGGTTGCCAGTTTGAATCCCAGCCAGGGCAAATGCCTGGGCTGCGGGCCAGGTCCCCAGTTGGGGGTGTGCAAGAGGCAACAGATGCGTGTATCTCTCACACATTGATGGTTCTCACCCTCTCTCCCTTCCCCTCTAAAAGTAAATAACTAAAAAAAAAAAAGAAAAAATGCACAGAGTAATGCTTAACTTAAGGGTTGAGTTGTTGATTCTCTGGTCATTAAACACGTCCGGGTAAAGCTCCCAAGATGTGATGCAGACTTAAAATAGTTCATGGGTAGATTTACCATACATGAACTGTGCCTGCCACACTGAGAGAGTAGAATGTTTCTGAAGCAGAAGAGGAGGTTGTACAGAAGAAAAAGATATCTCAGAAGAAACTGAAGAAACTAAAACTTATGGCCTGGGAATAAATTCAGCATAGAATAAATGCTAATAAAAGTTAAAAAAAAAAAAAGGTAGAAGAAGTAAGAATTAGAGCAGAAATTAACAAAACTGAAAATAGAAACTCAGTAAGAGAAAAAAAAATCAATGAAACCCAAAATTGGTTCTCTCCCAGTCAACTCCTTTGAGAGATCAACAATATTTGTTAAGTCTCTAGCCAGGCTAAGAAAAAAGAAGACATGAATTACTAATATCAGAAAGGAAAAAAGAAACATCACTACACATCTTATGAACATTTCATTTAAAGAATGAAGGACTACTACGAATAACTCTATGCCCACAAGTCTGAGAACCTAAATGAAATGAACCAATTTCTGAAAGATAAAATCTTTCAAAAATCATGCAGGACATAGACAATCTGAATAGGCCTATATATATTTTAAAAATTGAATCAATTAAAAACTGTCCAAAACAGAAAGCACCAGGCCAAGGAGGGTTCACTGTTGAATTCCACCAAATATTTGAGGAAGACTTTATACCAATTCTCTATAATCTTTTAGAAAACAGAAGCAAAGGGAATACTTCATAACTCATTCTGTAAGACCAGCAATATCCAAATCCCAAAACCAGACCAAAGACATTACAAGAAAACAACCGACCACTATCTCTTATGAACATAAATGCAAAACTCCTCAATGAAATATTAGCAAATTAAATTCAACAATATATATAAGAATTATATACCATAATCCATTTCAATTTATCCCAGGCATAAAAATCTGGTTCAACACTTGCAAATTAATTAACATAATTCATGACATCAGAAGGTCAAAGGAAAAATCTGTATCAATAGGTAAAGAAAAAAAAGTTGAAAAAATTCAACATCCATTCATGATAAAATCTCTCAGCAAACAGAGTGGAAATTCCGTTAACTCAATAATAATATATACAAGAGGGGACCTAAAAAAACCCCTGGAATTTATTTATAAAAAAATGTGTATTTATTCTGACATGTTTAAACTTCAGTCACCATCAAAATACTCCCCATTTGATTCAACACACCTATCAAGACTTTTTTTCCCCCCACTGCTCAAAATAATTTTTCAACTTGTCAATTTTGATGCCTTTTAGTGCTTTTGCCATTTTTTTTGTTTCACCTCTTTCACATCAGCAAATATTTCCCTTTGAGGACTTTTTTCATCCAGCAAAAACAAACAAACAAACAAAAAAACAAACAAACATCACTTACGGCAAGATCCAGTTAATAGGGAGGGTGGGACACATGGGGCCATGCCACTTTTGGTCAAAAAGTGCTGAATACTCAGTGCAGTGTGAACAGGTGAGCTGGTAAATTACCCATCATGAAATGGGCAAACACATTTCAAAAGAACCTTCACAAAAAATTCACTGAGGCTGAACGCAGCCTCTCACAATACCACCAGCTGAAACACTGATACAGATGGGTTCCTAGAACACTCACCTACTGGGGGAAGCCTGTTCTACTAGGGGCCTACCCTCCAGAAGATAATTCTGGTTTTCTTGGGTGCCCCCTCATATAAAAAAGTCTCTAGTTAACATAGTTAATGGTAAGAAGCTTGACACTTTCCTACAAAGACCAGGAACAAGGCAAGGATGTTCTCTCTCTATCCACTCCTTTTCAACACTGTACTGGAACTACTACCTGATACAAAAAGACAAGAAAAGGAAATAAAAGGTACACAGCAAAACAGTGCTAATTTTGCAAACAGAATAAAAAAATCCCAAGACATTGGACTACATTTCAACTTCCTTAGTATTTCTGACCCTCCTTCCCCCACAAAAAAAGAAACAAACAAAATCAATGGCTTGTTTTTTGATACCCTCTTTTTTGGAGCTATGACTTATATGAAGTAAAGGATATAAATCATCATCTGTAAAATGGACATACAAAATTGTTGTCAAAATGTTTTATAAATACTCATAACATATCATAAATATATAAGATATGTATATATAAGAGAGAACAGGACCTGACACTTGTAAATGTTAATCATTATTAAGTTTATTATGAATAGTAGAGAGATCTCTGTATGCAATTATAACTGATAAAAGACAAATATATACAACCTACAGCATTTCGGCAGACAGTTCACAGGTATTAATGGTAGCAAAAAATTAAATGTTACTCACCCATAAGTAGTATGTGAACTGAAGTGCAAAAATAGCAATGCCTTCATTATCAAAGGATCCAGCTACTGAACGAGAAATGTAACCTGGTACAATGGCAATAAAACAAGCAGCTAAAAGTCCTGCTCCTTGGTTCCAAAGTTCTCTGGTAAGCAGGAAAGTAGATATAGATGTAAGGCCGCTAAAAGTTGGTGCAAGGAACACACATACATCTCTTATGTGAACTGTTATGTTCAATGTATTTAAAATCCAATGGATAAGGCCAGCAGTTATCATCAACCCTGGGTAAACCTAGGTAAAAAAAATAAAATAAAAAGGAAAATTTTAACATATAAAATGAGGTAGCTAAAAATACTAACATAAACTCTTTTCTTAATTATTACATATTGTTTATAGTAAGTTTGAGAGTAAGAATTCAAAAGTTTGCCTTCCTCACACACTATAAAATTAAATGTTCTTTTGTATTAGATACAAAGAAAGAGCTCATATATGAAGAGAAACATTTAAATAAAAAATCAGAATGATTAACACTGAAAATACTTTTCAATAGAAAACTGTGGGTAACTTTCTTATTAATCCCACTATTTTTTCACTTATTATAAATAGGGTCCTAGTCTAAATTACCCTTAAATTTTGCCCTTGTGTGTGAATAAAGGAATGAGAAAAGAAGAGAAGATGAAGTTATCTGCAATATTATTTAAGTGGTATCTATAAATGATTCCTCCTTTCAAAGCCAAGTTTTGGAAAGTAAACAATTCTTATTAGGAAATGAAGGACTAGTCAGTCTGTGAATTCAAAGATAGTACTTTGGGACTCTGAGAAGGTTGAACATTTATATCACTTAAAATAACAATTGTAATCTGTGTCCTTACTCTGAAAGAGGATAATGAAATGTTAAGAGGGTTCTCCCTGGCTGGTGTGGCTCAGTGGACTGAGTGCCAGCCTATGAACTAAAGGGTCACCAGTTCGATTCCCAGTCAGGACCTGGGCTGTGAGCCAGGTCCCCAGTAGGGGGCACTCAAGAGGCAACCACGCATTGATTTTTCTTTCTGTCTCCCTCCCTTCCCCTCTCTAAAATAACAATAAAAAACAAAAACAAAACACTAAGAGGATCCAAGGTAAAGCAAATAGGACATTTCTGAGCTATCCATCAGTGATTAAAACACGTATTTACATTTCCATCTTTAACTAAATCCTAAGATTTTTTTCTCTATTACTAAAGCCACAAAGAATTCTTGTCATAAATTTCCTAGCTATATTATTTAATACTGCAAATTCCCCAATGTATTTAGCCTACTCCCTTGCTTTTTCTCCATCACTTATCACCATTCCACATACTACTTACTTTACTTATTTCATTTACTGTTTACTAACTAAACACCCTCACAAGAATATAAGCTCCAGAATAGCAGAAAAAATTTCTCCAGTACCCAAAACAATGACTGGCACAAAATGAATGCTCAATACCTACTGAATGCACAGAAGGAGAATGGAATAAAGGAAGAGGGAGGAAAGGTGTGGCAATCATCATCATTCTTAAAAATTAAAATTTTGTTTAATTCCACATACAACACCAGGTCCCAGAGTATGATTTTGTGAGCCATATTCAATGACAATTAAAATGAATTTTTAAATACCTCTAAAGGTAAGTTAATATATCCATGATAATATGGCAGACTGAGCTGACAACAAAATATAGCCAAAATACAGAGAGGTACTGAATGAAAGTACAAAAAAACTCCTACCCAAACAACAACAAAGACCCCATTCCACTGCAATGGAATAAAAACTTTATACTACTGTAACCACAGAAAAAAACTAAAATCTATATAAAGCAACCCATAATGACCTTAGTAAATGTTAAACCCCGCTGGTTACTCTAACCTGATTTTCCCTCTTGAAACCAGAGCATGCATGTTAGAAGTTGTTTTAGTATACTTTAGAGGGACCTGCAGTTTCAGTTCCTGTGTGAACTGAAGATGCCCCAGGAATTTAGCTGACAAAAAACCAGATGGCCAACTCAAGGATGCTGACCATAAACATCTTGTAAATCCTACGTGTAATCTTATGCTAACTAGGTAACCAGCTGATCAGTAAAATAACCTTCTGGATTAAATAACACATAATGAACAATACTTTTCCCCAGGTAAAGAAACAGGATATATGCCTTAAAACTGTGGAAAAAGAGGGGCCACACAATAAACCTGACAAGCTCAGGGAAGCCTATATGGGCAGCCTTACAAACTCAGAGACCCTTTTAAAGTAACCACAGAGGATGGTCTGAAATTAAAAACTTTCTAACTAAAAGAAGGTTAAGGCAGGTAGTCATGTCCTAGGCTGGTATTTTTCCCTAGCAAAGGTCAATCTTCACCTTAGCAGAGCCTGTCTGTTTTGTGTGTGTGTGTGTGTTTTTTTTGGCATTTATGAAAACATGTCTTTGAGATGTCAAATTTCCTTTTTCTGGAACCCTCAAAGCACAGGCACTGCAACAGGGGGAGACCACAAATTCCCTCACTGTTATTGTTATTATGTTAATTGATTGTTAACTATCCTGTATCCACCTGTATAAAAGTGTCTATCATTTTACTTTTCATCCAATCCCAGAAGCATCCCCTCCCACTCCCTGCCATTTTGCTGCCTCCTGAATCTATCAACAATGGATTTCACATACCCACTAAGGCCTCCTTCTTTAGATTGTAATGTATAAAATAAGGTGCAAAACTGCCATTCTCTGGACCAGTTTACCAACTTGAGGTTTTGCTTCCTAGCAATTGTCAGTTTGGCTTAAATAAACTCTTAAAAATTCTCACAGGTTTTGACGTTTTTTACTTTGACAAAACAAAGGACCAGTTAGTCATGCCTGCCATAAATCGCTAACAGACTTTTTCGAACATATTGCAGAAACCTGCTGTTGTGGATCATGCCCGGGCCTGGGGTGGCTTGAACACAAGACTCAGGCTGACATTCAAGATCTTATGAGGGCCAGAAAGAACACTGCCTGCATACCCACAGCCCCCTTCCCGATTCTTTTGTTCTGCTTTCCCTCCCTGATAAAAACCCTTGCCTGCATGGAGATGTTAAGAAGATGGGCTTTGGGACAACAGTCCTCCATAATCTCAGGGGGCTGGTATTTGAATAAACCGCTTCCCTTCTTACCAACACCTGGCTCATGAGTTTGTCTTTCATTGTGGCAGGCAGCCAGCGAAACCTGCATTCAGCTGCACAACAAAAAAGGCACATTTAAACTAAAAAGAGAGGGAACCCTCAGATGCCAAAAAATAAACAGCAAGTTCCAAGTAGGTACTGATGCTATGGGAGTCCCCACCCCCTCCAAAAAAGGGGAAAAAAGGACAATTGGGTCTGACACATACAGGACTGGAAATTGGGAGATAATCACTCAACATAGATACCAGAGAAAAGGTCTAACTCCCAGCACAAAGACAAGGCCTATTTATGAAACTAGACTAGATAAATTCTTCCCATTCATTAAGGAAAGCAGTAAAAAAGTTTTGCCTAACACCCAAAGCATTAAATAGAAACAAATGAGAAATATGAAACTCATTCATTACATGTGTGGATGCTGGTTCCACGTCTGTAACAACTTCAGGTATAAGAACAAGAAACCTTAAGCTAACATATATATGACCTCTAAAAACTATCCTCAAGAAAGTTGAAACCCCAAAGGGCTTCAGCAAAGGCAAAAGAGAGATTATAGCAATGGTACCAAATATGGGGACACCAAGAATCTCAGAAAACAAGGTTCCAGGGAGGATGAATTCAAGATACAAAGTTGGACACAAACTAGAGCCATCAAATACTAATAAATCAAGATCAGTACTGTGACAAGATTAGCAACCCAAAATGCAGATAACAGCCATCTACCAAATCTCTTACCATTCAATATCTTCATTATTTGCCCTGGAGACCATCATGACTACATACCTTATATCTTTATTTCTATTTACATCAAGGATAAGATAATGTCTCAAATTAGAAACTTACTATCACAGAAAACATATGCTTTCCAAACACAGTGTGAACATTTATAAAATCAGCCAAATCCTATGCCACAAATCAAATTTCAATAAATTTCAAAGTAATAAAAATACAGGACTTTTCTCTGAACAAAATGTATTCGAACTGTAAATCAAAACAAGATAACAAGGAAATTTTCTTATTCTTAAAGTTAAATACAATTCTTAATAACCCATGAATCAAAAGAAATTGTAATGGAAATTAAAATACATCTTGACTTGAAGAATGACAATGAAAATACTACATATCAAACTTAAATAATGTAGTTAAAACAACAAGTAATAGAAATTTTATATCTTTAACAATATATTAATAACAAAAAAAAGTCTGGAAATTATTGAGCAAATTATATCATGAACTCAGACAGAAATAGAATAAACTGAAGTGGAAGAAAATAAAATTAATACAACAGAAGACAAATATTTAATAGTGATAATCAACAAAGTCAACAAAATCTAGTAAAACTGATAAATTTCTGACAAAAAATGATCAAGAAAAAACAGTATTAGACATATATGTCTTATATCTTTCACTTTCTCTTTAATACTCTCCTTACATCCCAAATACTAAAAATAATGCCCCTTAAATCCTCTTATGAATGTAATCACTGCCCATGAACTATGACCAATACTCAATTACCTGAGTGACTTAGGACAGATTTGGGACAAAAACACCCAAATAACCTTAATTTAAGATACATAGTAACGAGATCCCCTCATAGCCTTCACCATTTTGTCAGAAAAAGTGGTAATATGAGATAACCCCAAGACAGGTGTGTGTGGAGAAAGTTGGGGGGTGAAGGTAGTGTCAAGAAAAGATATTTAGAAAATTATATATTGAATAATCAGCCACAGAAAAGTATGTAAGTTAACAAAACAAAGTTATAAAGAATCATCTTAAAAGTTTATGATTTACTCAAAAAACTAAAATTTTATAAGAACATACATAACTGCAAATATACTTACAGTACCACCTACTATTCTTCCTAGTGGATACCATGCTCTCTCATCAAACCAATTTAAAAATTCATAGAACCCATGAGACGCAAGATGATGTGTTGATCTATAGTTAAACCTAGAAAAAACAAGAAAAAAAAAAGAAATGTTATAAAACTGCTTACTAGAAACACCTCTTTCTAATGTTATACTTCAAATATATGTCTTTAATATTTAACATTATGGCTATATAAATATATCTTTTATAGCAATTTTCCTCAAACCTGAATAACAAATTATTTTCCAAGAAATAGACTCATTCCTCTAATATAACTAAAAGCAAAGTACTCCCTACCCCAATGACTACAAACCTAGTTATGCTCAACACCTACGAAACTACTAATGCTCAAATTACTATTTGGCCATTGCTTGGGGTACAAATAATAGACAGCTGTATTTGAATTTAAAAAACAGGGTGAAAGAACATAAAATTCACCAAAAGGTCAAAGAAGTCAATGGCTCTCAAAAGATTAAGAAGCACTGGCAGAAGATAACATCAAAATGAAAGGAGCACATTTGATAGTCAACTCTGATCCTACAACCCTAAAAATTACAGGCTGAAGACTATATCACAATAGCATTAAAGCCATAAGAATAAACTATAACAGTACTGTGTAACAGCAATGGAAGACAAGACAAAGGGGAAAATGAAACTGAAGAAACCACAGCCCCAACTGCAGCAGAAGGAAACTGCAAATCATGTTTCATTTAAAGCAGCTATGGGGGATAGGAAAGAATCCTTCAGAAATCTTCAGAGTAATGGCATCACCAGCCAGGCAGGTGGACCCCCTTCCTCTACCACTGCCAAGCAAGGAAATGGTCACCAGAAGTATCTGCACTACATGTTGCCAAGTGAGTCAAAAAACAGAACAATGATGGAAAGAAAGAAGATGAATAGGAAATCCACACATCCAGTATCAGTGTGATATATTCTTCCCAGCAGCAAGTCATGACTGTCCTTCCCACAATCACTAGATGTAAACATTGTTGCGTTTCTAGAAAAGCTTGATCAAATGCAAAACAAAAAACAAACAAAACCCAGTACACACTTAAAAAAAAACCCCAAACGTTTGAGAAAAGTCAGCAACATAAAAGCCAAACAGCCAAATCAACTAATGGAATACAACTAATACCATAGGAAACAGAAATAAGAATATTGTCCGAGGGCTAAAATAATCCACAGTGGTCTAAAGAGGAAGTATAACCTACAGGTTAAGAGTAGAGGTGTCAGAGTCATACTGCCTGGGTTTGAATATCTTAGTTCTACACTTTACTAGCTTTGTTACCTTGGTTGGGCAAATGACTTATGTTCTCTGTGCTCTAGTTTCTTCATCTGTAAAAGAGGGATAACAATCATACCTATGTCATAAGGTATCTATGATGAGTAAACAATATGTTTCTAAAGCATTTGATGGCTACTGTTACTATTATAAAATGAAAACATGATAAAAAAACCCATATATTTCCCAGTGGCAAAAATGGTCATCAAGATAAAACAAAAGATAGGTTAAATAGTAAAATGTTAAAAAATGAAAAGCAAATTAAGAACAAGCTAGAGTATTTTGAGAAGTGATGTCAGCAAGATGGCATAATAGGAGTCAGCAGTCTTTATCACACCCACAAAAAAACAAAAACACACAAGAACTAGACAGCTGTCAATGAAGGAAAATATCCCTGGGAAGACTCAAGAGAACATTTAATACCTTATACCAGCACAATAAAGCAAAAAATGGAGAATTACCATGCAGAAATGTTTGCTAGGGAAATAGGCTCATCTGAGACATCTAGAGACAGGTAAAAACAAAGAAGAGGGGAAGCCACCAGTATCAGCCATATGGTAGGTGCCATTGTAGCCCCCAGTGGCTTTTGCTGTGGAGGTCCCTAGGCAGGCTTCGCCACTGAGGTCCTATCAATCCCGACAGCCACAGATTCCCTACAGCTTTCACAAAGGAGAACTCCACAGTATTCATTGGCTCTTCCCTGTGTTCAGTGCAGTATAGTCAAGACATGGAAACAACCTAAGTGTCTGCTGGTAAATGAGTTAAGCACACACATATATAGGACTATTACTCTACCATAAAAAAAGGACGAAATCCTGCCATTTGTGACAACAAGGATGAACCTTGAAGGCATTATGCTAAGTGAAGTAAGTCAGAGAATGACAAATATTGTATATGTGGAATGTTAAAAAAACAAGCAAACAAAAAACCCCCTCAGACATAGAGAACAGATTGGTGGTTGCCAGAGGTGGAGGGGGCAGAGGGTAGGTAGTGGGCAAAATGGGCAAAGGGGATCAAAAGATACAAACTTCCAATTATAAAATAATTAAGTCCTGGGATTATAATGTATAGCATGGTGATTACAGTTAAAAACACTGCACTGTATACTTGAAAGTTGCTAAGAGATCTAAGTTCTCATCACAAGAAAAAATAATTTATAACTATGTGCAATAATGGATGTTAACCAACTGTTGATAATCATTTTGCAATATATACATCTGTTAAATCACTATGCTGTGCCCCTAAAACTAATAATACATTCTTATATGTTAATTACATCTCAATAACAAAAAAGAACCCAGAAAAAAAAAAAGTTTATAACTGGGGAGAAATCCAACCCAAAACAAATAGGAAAGACATTTGGACTGGCCACACAACTACTCTCTTCCATTACAGTAAACCAGCAATTTTCAACCAGTGTGCCACAAGAAATTTTTAAAGCGTGCAACACCTAACTATACAGTGAGAGGCACTGACCTCTTTTTCCTTAGATTGTCAAAGTATGATATAGTCAACACAACAATAACCATCGGTGTTAATTAATCAAAATTATATCTATTTTGCCAAATAGACAAAAAATACACATTTTTTGTTGTGCAGCAGAATTTTAATACCATACTTTTGCAGTGTATAATGCAGAGTTTTTGCTCAAAATTTTGAGGGAAAAATAGGGATGCATATTATCTATGGGTAGCACTAATTCTGTGTGTGAATACACACACACACACACACGTAAATTGGACAAGCTAAAACTGAAGTCTGCTTTTGTATACACAATTGCTTGACTCTAATGAAGAGGGAACAGAAGACAGAATTTTAAGTCAGTGTTACTACTCATTACTAGTGTGCCAAAAATGAGAATTAAATATTAGTTGAACCTCATGAATAAAATGTCACAAACTAGGATAACTTCCATTGATACAAAAATCCCTAAGATATTATATTGTGAGGTCAATTAGAGGTTCCAGCATGATGTTTTCAAAGCCCAAATTAAAGTGGAGTGGGGAGGGAAGGATACACACACACACATTTTAATTCTTTTATTTATGTTTATGCATTAAAAATATAACTCTAGAAAGCAATAATGATATCTGTATGCAAAATAAAACTCTGAAATATGGTAATCAGTTTTGTTTCTAAATATAAACAAACAAACAAACAAATAAAAAATAAATACCAGAATTAAAGAATTGAAAAGAAAGATTTTTTCCCTGGAAGTGTGGGCCAAAAACATGGGTGCACATTATATTTGGACTGCATTATACATGGCAAAATACAGTAATTAGTTTGTATGCCATGAAATGAAAATGGCTGAAAATCACTGTGGCAAACAACTGAAACAGGAGTATTCTGTATCTATCAATCTTTAGCTGTACCTTCTTTCTGAGCAACTTTAGCATGTTCTTTCTCAGCTCTTTGTTCCATCTACATCAAAACCACCAGAGCCATGCATTTTACTCTGCCTTCTTCAAGCAGTCCTCTAAAACCTGAACTTCATTCTTGAAGAAGCCTCCTGTAATATTTCATCCTTCCCTCCCTACTCCACTTTAATTTGGGCTTTGAAAACATCATGTTGGACCTCACAACATAATATCTTAGGGATTTTTGTATCAATGGAAGTTATCCTAGTTTGTGACACTTTATTCAAAAGGCTCAACTAATGTTTAGTTAATTCTTGTTTTTGGCACACTAGTAATGAGTAGTAACAGTGACTTAAAATTTTGTCTTCTGTTCCTTCCTCATTAAAGTCAAGCAATTGTGTATACAAAAGCAGACTTCAGTTTTAGCTTGTCCAATTTACATGTTTAAAAAACACTTAAACAGCCAAAACAAAGTGGACCGTAAATTGACACCTGCTTAAGCTGGGTAATCTATATATGGAGGTTCATTATAGTATTAGTTCTACTTTTGTGTATGTTTGAAATTGTCCATGATATTTTCCTTTACTGTGTATAGGTAGTTTATATATACAAGGTCTGTCCGGAAAATGTCCAGCCACTGTATGCACATGCTTGAACAATGATGACTTCACTGTGGTAGTCAGTGGGGTCAGTAGACGCCAAGTGAGCATGTGCACTGTGTGGCCACGGCATTCAAAATGACTGAGCGAGTAGAGCAACAAATCTGCATCAAATTTTGCATTAAGCTTGAACATTCCTCCACAGAAACTATTCAGATGATTTAGAGGCTTTCTGAGACAATGCAGTAAGTGCAGCACAAATAAAAGTGTGGCACTAAAGCTTCAAAGGTAGTTGAGAATCTGTTGAAAGTGATCCACGTTCTGGAAGGCATGCAACAAGTAGAATACCTGAGAATGTTGAATGTGGACAGGCTGCAATCAACAAAGATCAGCGACTGACAGTGTGCAAACTAGAAGCTGATCTAGGATTCCCAAAACTACTGTGACAGATTTTGACACAGGATCTTGGCATGAAATGCATTGTGGCAATATTTGTTCTGCGGCATTTGCTATCAGAGCCTAAGGAACATTATATTGCAGTTGCTAATGACTTGATTCAAACTGCTACCAATGAACCAGATTTCCTCAAGAACGTCATAACCAGAGATGAATCGTGGGTCTATGGCTATAATCCCGAAATGAAGACTCAGTAGTCCCAAAGGAGATAGTTGCCTGGTTCTCCATGCCTAAAGAACATACAGCAAAGTCACAGTTAAGATCAAAACCACGTTAACTGTGTTTTTGATTGGGAAGGTGTTGTCCATCATGAGTATATCTCTCCAGGCCAAACAATTAACAGGGAGTACTACACCTCAATGTTCTTTGTCAGTTGAGAGATGCAATACAATGAAAACAGTCGCAGCTAGGGGCAACTGGTAATCAGCAGCTTCATCACAAAAAGCACGCTAATGCATCACATCTCATGCAGAGGTTTTTTTGTGAAACATCAAATCAACCGGGCGACTTGGTGCCCTGTGACTTTTGGCTTTTCCCAAAACTAAAACTACCTTTGAAAGGGAAGAGATTTCAGGCTGCTGATGAGATTCAAGAAAATATGAGGGGGCAGCCGATGGCCATGCCAACAAAAGATTTTGCTGAGTGTTTTGAACAGTGAAAAAGACGCTGGGAGAAATGTGTGAGGTCTCAAAATGTGTACTTTGAAAGGGACTGTGGTGCCATTGTCCTATGTACAATGTTTCTTGTATCTTGTATGTTTTTCAATAGGCCTCTATTTTTTAATAGCGCGTGGCTGGATACTTTCTGGACAGGGCCCATATGCACATATATAATCATAATAAAATTTAAGTACACACACATATATGACTTAAATAATTATATATACTACTAACCTAATATTTATGTAAATTTCATTATGGAAAATTTCACTCACACATGCATTCTCATGCTTGCAAGTTACAGTTTTCCTCCAAATAAAACTAGGTAAACTGAGAAATGATGCATTGAAGGTTAGGAGTCACCAATAAAACTATGATAAAAGAGAAAGACAAGTGATAAAATTACAGCTATCTTAAAACAGTCTAAGAACATTATTAGGTTTTACATGTCTCTTATTAATTGAGCAACTTTCAGTATTTTTACTTTACTAAAACTTTTTGAAACAAGTGTGACAAAAAGATAATGATTAAATACAGATGGTAGATATGAGGTTGATTGTGGTCTCCTCTACTTTTGCTTTGACTTTTTTATAATAGCTTTAAAAAAATGAATGTCTCCCTGCAATTCTCTTGACCCAATCCCTAAAACTGCAATTCCAATAATGTGGATAGAATGACTTATTAAGACAAAATAATTTTCATATGGATGTTTTTTATTTCTGAAATAGGCATAAAAATATGAAAAGCAAACTGACTGGTTAAAGATGCATGGAGAAACTGGGGATGAAAGTAAAATTTCATTTTTTTAATTTCATAAAGGAAGAAAAATAGCCATATTACAAATTAAAAGATATCCTGGAGACCCACCTTTTTGCTGCAACATATATTAACAAGACCTAAAGTGGCATTTGGCTAGTCAAAGACACTACATTTTTAACTGCCTTCCTCTGTAAAGAACTTGTTTCTACAAGCCATATGCCTTTAAAAAAAATCCTTGTAAATGCCATAGTTTCTATCTTCTTCATCCCAACAAACCCTTCAAAAGCTAAGACAAGTTTATATGCTTGATTTAGGAAGAAGAGACTACCTCTTAAAGAAGCAAGACAAGATTAAATGACAGAATCCCATTCATTAAAAAACTGTTATATTTCCTGGGTTCTAGTATCAACATAAAACTAAACTACACTGTTTCCTCAGAAAAAGAAAAAAAGTACCAATGTATTTGTAAACGATGGCTGCCTTTGCTGTTTTACTTCTATGAATCTTGTTGGAGACTTAGCCACTTGATAGATTTGGTTTAGATTTGTTATTTCATCTGACATTATATTGAAACACCTAATGTACATTCAAGGCAATAATGAAATATCATGACTATGTACTGAAGCAAAATATCACCACATACTCTTGATCTTAAAGGTTAAAAAAATAATTATGCCTCAGCCCTAAAATTAACCTGCTCCTTTTCTATCTTTGAGAAGAAATCTCTGAGGTAGGAAACAGTTTTCTATGTTTAATTAATGTTTCCAATTCTCTATAAATATATGGCACTGGCCCTGGCCAGATAGCTCAGTTAACTAGTGTTATCCGGATAGATCAAGGTTGCAGGTTTGACGCCAGGTCAGGCACATACAAGAATCTACCAATGAATGCATCAGTAAGTGGAACAAATTGATGTTTTTTTTTTCTCTCCCTCCCTCCCTCTCTCTAAAATTAAAAAAAAAAAAAAAAAAGGCACTGTACCTAAAAAAATAAAATTAGAAAATGTCTAAAAATAAATTAAGTGGAAGAAACAGTACCCTGTTAGCCTTAATGCTATGACCAACCTGAAAGCACCTAAGATCTCTTGTGACTAGATGCCCAGTCCCTAACAGGCCACAGACATATACTGGTCCATGGACTGGGGACTGGAGACCCTGATTTACACCATTACTTCATTGGCCAGTACTAGTGATTTACAGTTGTGAGTACACAAAACACAGTTTATTACGTTATTATTAATTATTGATTATTTTCCATATGAACAACTGTAAACCTACTTTTGCCCCACACTATATATTATGCCGTTATGTAGATAAAGCAAAATTAGTTTGTATAATATGATTCTATTTAGGCCAAAAATTTAAAAGGTCATATGTGCATATATATTTACATAAATATTTCAAAGGCTGTGTAAATGTATCCTTTAAAGAAATCCTACTGGGGTAACAATACTTATAACTGACCCAATAGACTTGTAAAAAAGGCTGTAACAAGAGACAAGGAAGGACACTATACAATGATTAAGGGAGCAATCCAACAAGAGGATATAACCCTTGTAAACACTTACACACCCGAAATAGGAGCACCTAAATATGTAAAGCAAATCCTGATGGACACACAAGGAGAGAATGACAGTAAGACAGTCATAGTAGGAGATTTAAATACCCCGTTGACATCAATGGATAGATCTTCCAGACAGAAAACACAAAGAAATGGGGGCCTTAAATGACACCTGATCAGAAGGATTTATTATCTTCAGAGCATTTTACCCCAAAGCAGCAGAACATACATTCTTTTCAAGTGCACATAGAACATTTTTTAGAATCAACCACACGTTAGGACACAAAACAATAAATTTAAGACTGAAATCATATCAAACATCTTTCCTAACCATAATGGTATGAAACTAGGAATCAATCATAAGAAAAAAAGTGAAAACACATAAAGACATGGAGGCTAAATAACATGTTACTAAACAATGAATGAGTTAACAATGAGCTCAAAGAAGGAAGTAAAAAATACCTTGAAACAAATGAAAACAAGAAAGAATACAACGCCAAATCTATGACACAGTGAAAGCAATCCTAAGTGGGAAATCCATAGCATTACAGACCTATCTGAAGAAACAAGAAAAACTGAAATAAACAAATCTAACCTTACACTTAAAACTTGAAAATGAACAACAAAATCCAAAGTGAGTATAAGAAGGAAATAATAAAGATCAGAGCAGAAATAAATGAAATAGAGTCTAAAAACACAATACAAAAGATCAATGAAACCAAGAACTGGTTCTTTGAAAAGATAAACAAGATCGTCAAACCTTTAACCAGATTCATCAAGAAAAAAGAGAGAGGACCCAAATAAGTATCAGAAATGAAAGAGGAGAAATATTAAAAACTGTAAGAAATTATTATGAACTATATGCTAACAAACTGGACAATCTGGAAGAAATGGATGAATTCCTAGAAAAATACAATCTCCTAAAACTGAATCAGAAAGAATTAGAGAATCTGAATAGACAGGTTACAAGTAGTGAAATAGAAGCAATAATCAAATGAAAAACTCCCAAGGAAAGTCCTAGACCTGAAGGCTTCGCTTCACAGGTGAATTTTACCAAATACTCAAAGAACTAATACCTATCCTTCTCAAACTATTACAAAAAATTCAAGCAATGGAAGATTCCCACACTTGTTTTACAAGGCCAGCACTATTAGCCTAATTACGAAACTGGATAAAGACACCACAAGGAAAAAAAATTAGAGGCCAATATCCCTTATGAACACAGATGCTAAAATCCTCAACAAAATATTTAAAAAGCAGGTCCAGAAATACATTAAAAAGATCATACATAATAATGATGATCAGGTGGGATTTATTTCGGAATGCAAGGTTGGTACAATATCTACAAATAAATAAATGTGATACACTACATAAACAAAATGAAGGATAAAATCCACATGATCTTATCAATAGATGCAGAAAAGCATTTGATAAAATCCAGCACCCACTTACGATAATAACTCTCAGCAAAATGGAATAGAAGGAGCAAACCTCAACATAATAAAAGCCACATATGACAAACCATCATAGTCAGTGGGCAAAATCTACCAGCTTTTCCCTTAAAATCGGGAACAAGATAGGGAAGTCCACTTTCACCACGCTTATTTAACGTGGTACTAGAAGTCCTAGCCACAGTGATCAGACAATAAGAAAAAATAAAAAGCATCCAAAGTGGAAAGAAAGAAGTAAAACTGTCATTATTTACAGATGACATGACACTCTATATAGAGGACCTTAAAGATTACACCAAAAAACTAGAACTGATAAACGAATTCAGTAAAGTAGCAGGATACAAAAATAAATATCCAGAAATCAGGTGGATTTTTATACATCAATAATGAACTATATTAGAAAGGTAAATTAGAAAACGATCCCATTAACAACTGCTTCAAAAAGAATAAAATAGGAACAAATTTAAACAAGGATGTAAAAGACTGGAAAATTATAAGACACTGAAGAAAGAAAATGAAGAAGACATAAATAAGTGGACCCATATATTGTGTTTGTGGATAGGAAGAATTAACATCATTAAAATGTACATACCATCCAAAGCAATCTACAGATTCAATGCAATTCCTATCAAGATACCAATGGTGTATTTCACAGAACTAGAATATTCAAAAAATGTATATGGAACCACAAAAGACCCCCAAAACAACAGAGATCTGGAGAAAAAGAACAAAGTTGGAGGAATCACACTACCTCATATCAAACCATACTACAAAGCCATAGTAACAAACAGCATAGGAATGGCATTAAAACAGACATATATATCGATGGAACAAAGTAGAGAGCCCAGGTATATAATCTATGCCTGTAGAGTCAACTAATATTTGACAAAGGAGTCAAAAACATACAATGTGGTAAAGATAGTTTATTCAATAAATGGTACTGGGAAAATTGTATATGTGCAAAAAAGTGGAACTAGACCACTTTTTTACACCATACACAAGAATACACTCAAAATGGATTAAGAACTTAAATTTAAATGTTAGATGCAAAACCATAAAAATCCTAGAAGAAAATACAGGCAGTGAAATTTCAGACATTTCTCATAGCAGTATTTTTTCTAATGTATCTCCTTGGGCAAGGGAAACAAAAGAAAAAATAAACAAATGGGACTACATCAAACTAAGAAGTTTTTCCACAATAAAGAAAACCACCAATAGAATTAAGACAACTCACTGAATGGGAGGAACATATTCATCAATGATACATCTGATAAGGAGTTAATATCTAAAATTTATTAAAAAATTATCAATACCCCCTCAATAATCCAATTAAAAAATGGGCAAAGGACTGGAATAGATACTTCTCCAAATAGCACATGCAGATGACCAAAAGACATTAGTGATGCTCAACATCACTAATCATTAGAGAAATGCATATTAAAGCCACAATGAGGTTATCACCTCACACCTGTCAGAATGGCTATCATCAATGTTGGCGAGGATGTGAAGAAAAAGGAATCCTCATGCACTGTTGGTGGGAATGCAGATTGGTGCAGCCACTGTGGAAAGCAGTATGGAGTTAGCTCAAAAATTTAAAAATGGAACTGCCTTATGACCCTACGATTCCACTTCTGGGAACTTATCAATGGAAACCCCAATCACTAATTCAAAAGAATATATGCACCCCTATGTTCACTGCAGCATTATTAACAATAGCAAAGATCTGGAAGCAGCCCAAGTGTCCATCAGTAGATGAGTGGATAAAAAGAGCTGTGGTATATTTACACAATGGAGTAGTACTTGACTGTGAAAAAAAATAAAAGAGGGAGATCTTACTATTTACGACAGCATGGATGGACCTAAGAATATTATGGTAAGTTAAATAAGCTAGTCAGAAAAAGATAAGGAATCTAATGAACAAGCAAAATAGTGACAGACTCAGAGAGCAGGCCGACAGCAGTGTGTATGTGTGGGGGTGCAAATGGGGGTGTGTGGAGGGATTGAGCAAAAAAGAAAAAAAAAGAAAAATCTGATAGGGACAACAGTGTGGTGACTGCTGGAGGGAGGGGGGTGGAGGAAGGTACAGGTAGAACAAATGGTGATGTGCGAAGACTTGACTTGGGGTGGTGAACACACAATACAGGGTACAAGCTTGTATTACACCAGTCTGTCTTCCAATCATAGACAAGCCTGCCCCATAAATGTTAAAGGACTACTTTGGGGAATATTGAATGATAACATGAAAATAATGTCTACTATCATTTGTGCATTTGGTGTATCAAAAAGAAAAGTAGAAACGATGGGAAAGTATTATGTCTCACAGAATTTTTCCTTCATACTTTTAAAGCTCAGTTTACAGAAACTAGGAATGTCTATATGACCTAAAAAAAGTCAGTTCACTTTTATAAGACAAATATCATACATGGATCAAAAACTTATCTGAAAGCAAAGTCTCAGTTCTCACGAAAAGACAATGCAAGATAGATATGTTAACAGGTTAATTCTGTTGTCCATTGTTGTAACATCTTCCAAGAGACGGTTTTCATTATTAATCATAGTCTATCAGAACTTTGATTTGAACAAATTACTTAAGAGATTTAAAGTTTAACCATTAGTTCTGCATCTCTTCCTCTTTCCCTTGTTATTATGTATTTTCTAGTAACACAGGAATTTCAAGTATGGTCATTTTTCTTTTAACAAATTTAAAAATAACATTTTACTGTTTATTCCATTTTCCTTAAAACCTGTCTTGTTACTGACAAGGGAAAAATTATTCATATACCAATTTCATAAATGAACAAATCTATTGAGACTTAATTTTTCTATCTTATGAAGTCATTCTCACTAAGGAAAAAAAATGCCAAAAATCTGTAGGGTTGTGTAATTTGTAGCTCATTTTGGATTTCACTTAGATTATTAAAAAATGTCACACTATCTAAAAGTAGAGTCTCTACCCTAAGTAAATCAACTGAAGCTTACTTACCTACCTTCTTCATTGCATACTTCTAATACTTAACTATTAGTCTCTATTCTCTCTAGTATTAATCTAGGTTTTACGTAAAAGAAAAAGTCTTTTCTTATTTCTTCAAATGTAGTAGCAAAAACTGTAGTATGAAAACACAAGA
This sequence comes from Tonatia bakeri, assembly GCA_004024845.1. Taxonomy (NCBI): domain Eukaryota; kingdom Metazoa; phylum Chordata; class Mammalia; order Chiroptera; family Phyllostomidae; genus Tonatia; species Tonatia bakeri. The sequence continues at coordinate 32,810 of PVIA01000447.1, read as the reverse complement.
AGAAAGAGCACTGTCTTTTTAAAAAAGGTACTGGCTTTATGGAAAAGATGCATGTTTCTAATTTCAGAGTTCCACATTTGCTTCCTAAAGACCTCTGTTTAACCATGATCAGCTTTATTAGAATAAGAAAGTCTGTGCTAAGCTACATAAAAACTTGGCTCTTTCCTAAAGGAGACCATCTGAAAACCGATTCCAAACGAGACACACCTCACCAAGGCCAACCATCACCTCAAGGTTTGTACTGTAACTTCAGTCTCTGAAACTAACCTCTGTCCAATCTCTCTAGATTATAATCCAGTAAATAAATTTCTGAAAACTCAAATTCTCAGAAACACATAGTTCTTGCAATAATAGATATCATACTTGCTCTGAGAGAAAGCATAGTATCTCCACAGCAACACTGTGAACTACGCCTCCATTTGGGGCAACATATAGGGATAGGTGAGTGGAATATCTTCCTTTTGTAAAATCAGAGATGGATGACTGCCATGAGAGATGGGGAAAGAGAATCAGTATGATGCCTGAACTCAGTTTTAAGAAAAAATACATAAAGAAGCTGAGAATCTAAACACTGATTCTCTTACACTCGGCCCATGCCCCTAAATCTCTTGGCTAAAGATACCTGCAAGTATACTGAAGTCAAGGCTTAGCCTTCATTTTTCTCTTTCCCCTGTTATCTCTCCTCTTTTCCCTCATCCATTCCCTGAACTTTGAGCACCACATACCATTCCCAAGTACAAAAATTCCTTTTTCTAAATTCTAAATTCTGAATTCATACACTGAACAGCCTACTTGAATAAATGTCTTCACAGGCACATCACACTCAACATAATTAAAACTGAACTCATTTACTCTGCCTTCCAACATTAAATTTGCTCTTTAACTTAGTTAAAATGTTACCATTATCACAGTGTTTGGGAGTCTTCTTCCAGGGTGTTCAACCTTTTGGCTTCTCTGGGCTACACTGAAAAAGAGCAGTTGTCGGACCACATACTAAACACACAAACACTAATGAAAAATGATGAGCCAAAAAAAAAAAAAAGGCTTTAAATAAATTTACAGTTTTGTGTTGGGCTGCATTCATAGCCATCCTGGGCCACATGCAGCCCAAAGCCCACGGGTTGGACACCCCTCCAGCTCTTAACATTCCCCTAATTAAAGCCTTCTTTGTAATTTTTTTCTAGACTGTTCTCTTCCTCCTACTGATTTCCTATATTCCAGTATTCCCTTCCTACCTCCCAATCCATCCTCCACACAACAAACAACTGTCTCTATAAAATGAACTATTAACTAATCCTTCAACTGTTTAAAATCCTTAAAAATAGGGTTTTATCCAAAATCTACAGCAAGAATCCTTCCTTTTTTAAAAAAACTCCCTTTCCTAACTCCACCCTGAAATGGCTCCTCCCTAGTTCTTCCTCACCTAATATACTCTCAACTTCTAGTTCATTCCTAAACAGTGTTGTTCAGGCTTTTTCATACTTCTATACATTTGCATAAACTGTTTCTATTGCTGGAAGAGCAAATCTTCCTTTGTACCCTCCCATATCTACTATCTCTATGGACCTAACTCAAAAGGCACCGTAAACACATCCCAGACACTAGATGTACATTATTTTTGTTCCCAGCCTTTATCACTAACCAAAATTATCTTGATCTTTTTTTTGTTTACATGTTTGCTTGCCAGAAAATAAGTTCCATTACAACACAGACCCTTTATATATATCCAAACACTTGATAATATGCCTGGTACATAGTTATCATACAGTAATTATTTGTTAAATAACTTGAATGTTGAAGGTATCATTAGTACTAAGTGTAATGCTCTACCACAGTTCACATATGCAATCAAAGCCTATTTTTTAAAATCAATGCTTTTTTAAAATTCTAAGATTTATGTTCAATGCCATAATTTATCCCATTCTTGCTCTACAAAAATATCTAATAAAGGTAACATTGGAAGATAAAAGACAACAGAAGCACAGATACAATAATTCAAGACTACATAAAAATATACACAAATGTAGGTCAGAAGGGCCTATGAGTTTAAACTTTAATCTGACTTCATTTCCCACAACCAAAGTAAAAAAGGAGAGGGATGAGTTACTTAACTCTCAACAGAAAAAATAAAAAATATTTCCTCAATCAAATTAAACTTTTATTGAAAGCATATAAAAATGACAATGTTTTTAAACTAAAATAGAATATAGATATCAAAACGCAGTGACTGTAACATGAATTTTCTTAAAAGATGAAGTTTATCCTAATAACTACTTCTTGCAAAAACTGTAGTATTTTATCTTTTTATAGTTTTTTATAGCTAGATGTCACCTCAAGGAGAACAACAATGACATTAGAAAGAGGAGAGTCAGGGCAGAATAAGTTAGCAGGCAACAAAGAATACACATGCAGTCATACAATATCAAACTTTGACATTCTTAAATATCTTGTCAAGAAATATATATTTTCCCCTACAAAACTGTTATTACATATGAGAACAAGCATTTCTGGCCAGAGGTTCCATAACAATCAGGTTTACTGAAGGAAGTAGTTCCTCTTTATCATTCGTACACCTGTGTCTGAGATGGTTTGAAACTCAGAAGAGGCCAATTTGTGGAGCCCAGTAATTATGGTTTACTTCTGCCACCAAAAAGTTCAGAAAAAATCTTAAAAACAATGAAAAAAATGAAAGGAACCAATAGACATATCAAATATACTCTCACAGTGTAAACATTCAATATGGAGTAATTTCTTTGTGAACCGTAACAGTTTATGTTTTTAAAAAATTGGCAAAAACCATCAGCTGGCAAATGAAAAAAAAAATCACAGAAAATGGAAGGAGAAACATGGTTTTTCAACTTTCTGGGAGAGGACCTCAGAGAATATGATGAAAATATGGATTCTCTCACCCAAAGATTATGCATAGATATCTTGCAGAATTTTGAATTTATTTTTGGAAGACCCTCCAACACAATTCTAGCAGTGAAAAATCTGCTCTGAATTGCCTTCTTCAATAGTTCAGAAAAATCTACACCTGTGACCTACACCAAGGCAGTTTTGGGAAACTGAGACTAGCTTCCGACCTAGCCATTAATCATTTCCAATTTAATATTAATGTCCTGGCCAGCGTGGCTTGGTTGGAGCATCGTTCTATGGACCGAAAGGTTCACAGGTTTGATTCACTGTCAGGGCACATACTCAGGTTACAGGTTTGATCCCTGTCGGGGTGCGTGTGAGAAGGCAACCAATCTCTCTCCCTCCCTCTCCCTCTCCCTCTCCCTCTCTCTCCCTCACTCTCTAACAAAAGCTATTAAAAATGTCCTTAGGGAGGATAAAATAAAATAAAATTTACTATTACTTTCATCAAGGAAAACAACAACGTCGTCACCACCACCACCAGGAATATCACTACTTATTCCTATGTAAAGTGCTATGTAACAACCTGCTCCTTTTTCAAATTACTATGGTGCTTAAGGCCCTTTTGTATCAAAAAAGTAAAATAGGGTCTCTGTTCTTTGCCATATCTCAAGAAAATAAGGAGAGATGGCAGGATGAGATTCAGGAGAAAACAGGATTAATGTTTACTTTTCATTTGTTTAAGAGTAATAAATAAACTTCACATTTATAAAAAAAAGATTTAAAAATTTTTCTATACAAATATATAGCACTGTGCTATCTCAAACAGTGACTGGCAAAGTTATAGTTGAATAGAGACTACCAATACTTAAACAAGATGCCTTTTGTGCATCCTTCTGTTTCATTACAACAGAAAAAGCTAGAAGCTGCATAAAGAAAAACATAATCTTAAGCATAAATACAAGATTCTGTTGTAATGAAAATATTTTTCTTAAAAAATGCAACCATAAAATATGGATACCAACTTATGAATAAATTAAAATTTACAAATGACAGACTCAGAGCCAAAAAGCCTGGGCATTATGCATACAATATACATTCAAAGGCAAACTTGGTCCCTGACCTCATGAAGGTAAACAATCTTGGACAATCCTGCTGCAGGGACAGGAAATAAGCAAATACAGGGGAGAAGGGAACACATAGGATAAAGGACACCTGATTATATTTTCCATTTTTAAAATCTGAAGTATAATTTATACTCATTAAAATACACTGATCTTACTTTAATTTGATTCAATGAGTCTTGTCAATTTTATACATATGACCAACCATAATTATCACCCAAAACTATTACCCCAGAAAGTTCCCACTGGCACTATTCCATCACTTTCCCACCTCAAACACTTTGGAATTCTTTCACCATACATTCACTTTGTTTGTTCTTAGATTTAACATAAACAGATCATAGATTCTACTTTCTAAGTTGTCTGTCTTCTTTCACTCAACATGTTTTTGAGATTTATTTACATAGCAGTGGTTGTTCCTTTTTGTTGCTGAGTAGTATTCCACTTTATGCATACTACAATTCATTCTCCTTTGGTAGTATATATGAATTGTTTACAATTAAGGTAATTATTAGTAAGCCTGTACATTCTTGTTCTTATAAAATATAAATGAGGCCCTGGCTGGTGTGGCTCAGTGGATTGAGAGCTGGTCTGCAAACCAAAGGGCCACTGGTTCAATTCCCTGTCAGGGCACATGCCTGGGTTGTGGGCCAGGTCCCCAGTAGGAGATGCATGAGAGGCAGCCGGTTGATGTTTGTCTACCTCTCTGAATATTAATAAAATATTCAAAAAATATTAAATAGTTCTCCAAAGTAGTATCATTTACACTCCCACCAGTCTAAGAGTTCTATTTACATTCCCACCAATATAAGAGTTCTACTTCCTCTATATCAAGTTTTTTTTTTTCTTTTTAAGAGTCTACCACCAGCACTGTGATCCACACAGGAACACTAGTATACAGGGTAGATCTGTCTTCCCAAAACTCTCATGGAAGGCTTTTACAACTGACACGTAATGTAAATCTTACTGGACTATTAAGCAAAAAGGCAAGAATAGAAGTGGTCTAGGAAGAACATGTGAAAGGGCCAAGAAAGGCACATAGTTCACTTTCATCATACTAACAAAAAAATTTGGCTAGACTGAGTTTTGTGATGGCAAAAATATGCTTTAAAAAAAGAAATTAGAAAACAACCTAGGAAGAGTAAGTTTAAAAAAGTTGATTAAGTCTTAAAAAACATATTTGTATTTAGGTCTCTGTTAGATGCTCTTATGGTGTCATATGCTTTCACTGCACTCGTCATTCTTAATTGCTCCAAATCTATCTCACAAGTTCCAAGACTAGAATCCTATGTATTTAGGTTCACACCACTATATCCACAGCACATGGCAAACAGATACAATTCAGACATGGAAAAGGTTTATCAAAGACATGCATATTAGTTTTCTACTACTGCAAAACAAGTTATAGCAAACTCAATGGCTAAAACAACATACTTCATTATCTCATGGTTTTGGAGTCAGGAAGTCCAGGTGAAACTTAACTGGATCCCCTGCTTACTACAATCGTGACTACAATCAAGGTGTCACCAGGGCTGGGTTCCCATTTGAAGACTGACTTAGGGAAATAATTTACTTACAAGGTTACTGGTAGAATCTACCTCCTCGATATTGGCTGTTGGTTGGAGGCTCATAGAATCTGCCCACAGTTACCTGACAAGGACTTCTACAACATCAGAGAGATTCATATCCATGTTTATGTAACAACAATAAAACAGTAAGATTTCTTATTGCTTATTTCATAATTCCAGCAAGGGGAGACTGGTAAAAGTCCACTAGTAAGGCAAACTCTGACATAATGTAACATAATCATGGCAGCTATATCATATCATCCTAGCCCATGTCCACCACTCGATTCTTGAAAGGCTGTGAACAGACAGGTTCCATAAAAAATAATTCATTCTGCAAAAAGGTTTTATATAGTTGATTATAACTCTCAGAGTTCGCTTACAAAGTATAGTGTTACAAGATTTTATAAAATTGGCCAGGTTAATAATTCACCTCGTAAATGAAAAGGCAACTAGTGCCATCAACAGAAATTAGTATGGATGCCAATATAAAAGAATTAAGAAATAAAGGAAAGAAACAGAATTCCACAAAGAGAAAATAAAAAGCAAAGTGTTACAACACCAATGATTACATCCAGGATTAAAGGTTTTCTTCTTTGTTCCCTCTCTTCTCCTTTACCTTGTCACTGGGTACTCTCAGGCTACACAAGGTACCAGATCTACGGAAGCCCCATTAGTTGGCATACTTCGTAACATACCAAGGTGGAAGTGCAAAGCAGCTAAGGACCAGAAGCTAATATTGGCATTTCAATCTACCTTTTATTATTCCTGCCATCTAGTGGCAGGATCAAAAACAGACTAACATGCTAATGAAGTAAGTGCACCAAGCAGGAAAAAACACAGTTTACAAAGACTACTAAAATTAACAACCTAAATCCAATCCTGCCACTTGACACATATGAACAGTCTAAAGAACCATATTAAACACAAAGCTAATTTTATAACTTAAACTATGGAAACTCCTATGTGAGGATATATTCAAGCCTATGTTTAAGTAACAACAAAAAACAATAAAATTTCAAAGATTACTAATGATACAGAATAAGAAGTCATTTTATTGTTTTATTTTTACTAGGTCAATTCTAAAGTTTGTAAAGACCCACAAATACATTTATTAACTAGTGCCACATCACCAAATTACCAATACTCACTTATGTACAAGCAGTTCCAACTGGGTGTTAAAGACTTCTCTCACTAACCTACCTATTCTTATAAGGGATAGATGGGACATTCTGATTCAAGATCTTTCATAAGCAAACAGCAGGCTGTATGTGTGAGATTGACAAACTACCTGTTTACAGTCCATTTCAGAGCAACACATGGGAAAAAAAACAAGGTTTGTTATTCAAAAGCTCAAAACATCCTGCAGATTTCTTAGAGCTTCTCTATACCCTCCCACTTAAGGTGAGATGCATTACAAATTAAAAGACATTAGAATTCATAAGAACACAGAGTAAAACCTCTTCCAAATACATATTAATTGAAAACAATATCCTTATTTTATTCCTCTTAACTTTTGCCTTAACTGGAAATGACAGCTATCAATTTCTATAAGTATACATTTAAAAAAGGAGGGCCTCTTCTGTATTATAAAGGACATTAAACTATAGGAAAAAAGGAAAAAACAATGAGACGCAGGCACCAAAAAACTACATCAAAATAAGAGGTTCATATAAATGTCTTACTGCGATTGAAAAAAAAATTCTAGGATCGCTTATAAAATAATGTAGTAGATAATTTAAAACTATTTGCTCAGTTAAATCCAATACAGACTGAAATCTAAAGATCCTAGGGAAAAGAGACAGGTATACAAACTTGCATGTATTCCTTCTCTCTACATAGCACACATGTGTGTGTGATACATATTTAAGTCAGGTACATATTCATGTATTACAGAAACAAGATCTCCCCAAAAATGTTACATATAAACATACTTACATTTACTTATTATAAGATTATTATCTAACTTATTGGTGTTATAGAATAATTATATAAATAAGATTTTTAACTAACAAGCATTATATAAATGTGTATTATGATACATGTATTTAAGTTAGGACACAGTCACATACTACAGAAATAAGATTTCCAAATAAAGAGCATCACACATATATTAACAATATCCAATAATTATATAGTAATAATATCCCATAATTTGCTATGAATAAACAACTAGAATTGTTTGGCCAACTAATAAGCTCAAGAGAGAAATGAACAACATTCAGGGGTAAAGGGGACAGCAAGGGATAAACTAAAATTTAACAATCACTCAAAACAAGCAGTGTATATAGGCTTTTCTGGACATTTTAAGACTCATGGGAGGCATATTCATAAGCTACAGAGCAATGTTAAAATTTGACCTAGTACTAAGTATTGAAGAGCTGGGTGTTAAAAATACTCAGTCACCAAAATAAACGGGAGGAATGGTATAAATGATCAGATACTCTTGTCTATCGAGTATAGCAACCAAATTAGTTTTTCTCAAATTGCATTGCATGAAACACTAAAAACATCCTACAGTGATTCCTAAGTTAAATATGGTAAACATTAAGTTAAATAAAAACAATACTGTATTTAAGAACCTTCCTGGCTTTTAACATATTAATATGCAGTATAAACATAAGTGGATGGGGTATGCAGTTTTTTCCAAATTTAAGTTACAAGTTATTCTGTTTTGAACTACAATTCCTAGGATATGTTTTCTGCAGAAAGAGCTTTGGCAATCACCGTAACAAATAATTTCTGTGCTCTCTTCTAGGCATGAAGTTCATTCTACAGGGTCCAGCACAAATAATGCCCCCTTTTTTGTTACAAAATTTTTTATTACAAAATCATAAGCATGTAATTCTGTAACATAACAATATCAGATTCAAGCACAGCTAATGACATTTTAGGTGAAATGTTCAAATTAAAACTAAAAATGATTATACCCATATTATTACCCTACCAACCATACTCAAACAGGCCTTACTTCTGCCAGACCATGTATATTTCAGAGAAACCAAAAGTGATTCAATAGACCTAGTTTTTATCACTCCATTTTCAAAGAGAAAAGTATCAGTAAAAACACAAGGAGTTAAGAATGAAAATAGAAGAAGAATGAGTCAGTTTCCTCTCCACTTTTAAGAGGGGTTCAAAGCAAGATGATGTAAAATACTGAACTATATGAAAGCTTTAATATCCTTCACATATCTAATTTTATAAAATAAGTAATTTTTATAAAATAACATGTATTAAACTCAGAGAGTAGCATATTTTGGATACACTCTTTTAAAAAGTGTTTATTCTGAAAATCACAAATGTTACAATGCATTTACTGGATTTTAAATGGATTTAATTTTCCCTTCCATTTTACAAACAGTGTTATACTATACTCCACCTGATGGAATCTGGCATCACCCTTTTTGCCAAATTACTGGACACCTATGTTTTATCATGGTAACATTGCATCAACCTTATAACAAATGTTATACCTCAATTTACTTCTTGAGGAAGGATAATTTTCATGCATGACACAGAAAGTGGAGGAATCTGGGACAGGAAAGAATAAAAATGAATGAGATCAGTCATGCAATGGCTCTTATCACTGGTGGAAAAGATTCCTCGTCAAAGTCTAAAGATGCTTGTATTCCACTACATGTCAAAGAATCCCCCAACAAGTACTATTATCACTTTCATTTCTGCCTTTGAATCTTAGATCCAAGAAATCTGATGACATGAAAGTTAAGTCAAGCTGAAGTGTTGTTTCTATATTGGAGAGATGTACGGAGATGTCTGTCTTCATATTAAGAATTGTAATGATCAGGAACTACACTTATACACAGAACAATCTTCCTAAATGAGGGTTGTAATGATCAGAAACTATACTTACCCACAACAATCTTCCTAAATGAGGGTTGGGAAGAAGTGTCTGTAAGTTTATTTCTGCATATTTTGTATTTGTTCAGGCAAACTGTCCAATTTATTCAAAGTCCCATGGAATTCAGAATTGCTCTGTGGCATTTTCAGTTTTAAGGCAATTGAGCTGCATGCCTACAGTGTTCTTTTTAAACTACCTATGGCAAATATTTGAGTATTAATTGTGAATCTCTGGCTTCTACTGTAATTTTATAAAAACTACTTTGACACAACATTTAAGAACCTTGATTTCCATGATAACGTCTGGAGGTAGGGTCAGTCAAGAAAACCAGCCAATTTCCTTTCCACTCTCTTCTTAACTCCATCATACCCTCAATGTGGGAGAAATGATTGCAAAATAGTTTGGCTACCAAAAATACAAGTGTTTGCAATGGACTGGCAGCTCCTAACTCACTAATTCAACTAAGTAAGTTAGAGGAAAAAATACTGAGGAATGGGGAAGGCAGGGAAGGCAGGGAAGACAAGGAAGAACTTGAACTTGAATGTACTGATTCTAGTTTTGTCACTCTGGGCAAGTCACCTGGCCTGAGTCTCCTCATAACAAAAGTCACTTCATCTAAAATGTTATAATGGATCATAAATGAATAAAAATTATTTGTAAATTTTCCTGAGCCTCAATCTTTTGGAGGGGGAGGAATGTAACAAGTAGACTAATGGTGGCATCATGCTGCTGGGTAGGCCAAAAAGTCTGTTACATTTTTTTCAAGATAGATCTAGTAGTGCTTAGTTGTCTTTAACTTCATTCAAAACAAATGTTACACTGTATTGTTACAACTGTTATATCAGCCCTACATTTAAAAAAAAAATCAAAACTGGTGAATTTTTGTGCAGTCATTTTAATATTAAATATGGAAGAAAATATGCAGCATTTTTGGCATCATGCTTTATTAGTTCAAAGAAGATTAAAACGCAATTGAAATGGAAAAAAGAGATTTGTGCAGTGTATGGAGAAGGCTGTAACTGACAGAATATGTCAAAAGTGGTTTGCAAAGCTTCTTGGTACTACTTGACATTTTGGCCAAATAATACATTTGCAGTGGGGCTGTCTTAAGCATTAGAAGATGTTTAGCCACACCCCTGGCTTCTACCCTCTAGAAGCCAATAGTGGAAGATAGCTAACATACTGAAAATATCCAAATCAATAAATTCATTGCTGAAAATGAAAAATGTTTTTTATTTTATAGAAAAAAATGTAATGGACTTTGGTGGTCAACCCAATATTTCAAAACTATACATGTATACACATACTATTCTTTATACCAAAAATTCCATCTGCAGCTGACTTCAAAGCCTATCTCATAATATACTTACCAATGCTTCTCTCATTTGTAAAATGGAGATAATATCTCATATGATTGCTTAAGGACCAATAAACCACAAAATGCATTAAGATCTGCAACAAATTTAATCCAGACTTAGTCTCCCCTCCCTCAAAAAATCCAAAACAACTCAATAAAATAACTAACCAAAGAAATGAAAAGGTATTTTACAGAAGAGGAAATAAAAACGATAAACAGCCCTGACTGGTGTGGCTCAGTAAATTGAGCACCAGCCTACAAACCAAAATGTCGCTGGTTCGATTCCCTGTCAGGGCACATGCCTGGGTTGCAGGCCAGGCCCCCATCTGGAGATGTGCAAGAGGCAACCAACTGATGTTTGTCTCACACAATGATGCTTCTCTCCCTTTCTTTCTCCCTCCCTTCTTCTCTAAAAATAAATTTTAAAATCTTTTTTAAAAAATGATAAACACACTGTGGTTGCCAGTCTCCAAAGACTGGCCCTAGACAATTCTGCCCCTACCTATATATGCATCTTCTCCTGTAACTGTGAGATCCACCTTGTGTCTATGCTGAACAACAAAACATAGTGTAAGTGACCCTGTTCATTCCAAGCCTAGTCTTTAATTGGCCTGGCAGCTTCCTCTCTGGTGGACTGCTTTCTTTGAACCCAGCCACACTGCTGTGAGGCAGGCCCAAGCAGCCACAAGCAGGAGCCAAAAGCCCCAGCTGAGCTCCCAATCAGGATTCCAGATTACTCTGGAGTCTAAACTGTCTAGCATCATCCCAGCCATTCCAGCCCCAGTGGAGCATAGCCTGTTGAGCCTCCAGATGACTGAGATCATCCCAGCATTGCAGATGGCACCATGAAGCAGAACCTCCCAATAAATCCACAGAATTGTGAAGTAAGGAAATACTGTTTTGTCACTAAATTTGAGTGGTGTACTATATTTTTACAAATAACTGAAACATATTATGACAAAATTACCAGGTATATACCCTAGCAAACATGCACATATATGTATCACAGTAGCATTTTGAAACAATGGAAACCTAAATGTCCATCGACTAGCAAATGTATAAATGTAGATCAAAGATTACAAGAAGATAATACTATTTTACAAAGCTCCAAAGCAAAGCTTAGCAATATACACGAGGTTTTCCTTTTTTAATATGGGAAAGGAAATGTTAAACTCAGGACAACTGATTCCTAGTGCTAAATGGAAAACCAGAAGAATAATCGAGAGAAGAAACTTGAATAGATATGAAACTGGTAATATTCTAGTTCTAGAGTTGGGTACGGGTTTCTCAGGTGTTTATCATTATGTTTATAATTACATACATAGGATTATAAATTTTATATCCAACTAGAATTTTCAATATAGCTTGATTATAATTTTATTTATATAATTTATACTATGTTGCAATTCATATCAAAGTTATAACATCAAATGCTTATTACACAAACTTTTAGAAGTCTAGAATGATTTTTATTTCAAAAGGAAAACATTTTATTTTGTTTTAAATGCTGTTCATATTAGACATATTAAAATGTGTTAAATTATTTTTACAACCAAAATTAAAGTATCTTAACAGGAGAAAATATCTCTCTTTTTAATGAAGAGACTGGCTCATTTTAACAACCTTCAAAAAATAGCTTTATTTAAAAAGATATTAGTTGTTCCTCAAGCTCATTCTTCTACTTTAGACAAATGACTGGTCTTTACACAATTTGAAGATTAGATTCATTTCATCGACCACACTGTTTCATGATCTTGTTCTTCAAATGTCAGGAAGCTGTTTAGCATATTAAAATAAAAGTTTTCTTCAGCTATGGTCTAGAGTAAAAATAATTTTAGTTTTGAAATTAAATTTCCATAAAGCACCTTTATTAAATTTTTAAAATTAAGAAGCTATACAGTGTTATAATTGTCAATATATTCAACAAACCCTGCTCACTGTAACAGATTTTTTAAAAGGAACATTGATAAAGATTTTGTTTTTAAAGCACACATAATTTTTAAGCAAAAACATCTAAAACCGATCATACAGCGTATCAGATTTAGAATGCACAGGAACACTGTTACTACATGGAATCACAGTATAATTAAATAGCCGACCAGTCATTTTGTTAGAGTTCAAGTAGAGCAGATGAAGATAAAGACTTCATGTCTCAGCTTATTTAATGCTTAAGACCTACAATATTCAATGACCATCCCAGTAATTAGACACAAAAATATTTCCATTGCAGAAACACTTTAATACAGCCAAAAATTAATTTTATCCCTAATAAGTATTTTTATTTAGTATACTTTAACCTCTACAAGAAAGTGTAAATAAGATCAGAACTGTGATGCTTTCCTAAAGTGTTGTACCTAACTCCACCCAAACTCATCATTTTCATTAATTTAGCATATTCTAATGCCTGTATATTCAATGATAATTTCTATTCTTATTCTTCCTCCACATCAAGATGGATTATGCGAGTTCAAACAAAATGCCAGCTTAGAAATTTACTTCTAATGGTGCCATCTGTCTTTTTTATCTATCTCAAAAGTTAACAGCACTGAAACTTTCCAAGTTTTTTTAGATATTAACTACTCTTTTCTTATTCAAGGTTCCTTAACTAGTAAGTTAAAACTTAAGACAGAACTCCCTAAGAGTTACTTGTACTTGGAAGAAATATTCATAGAACAAAAATCTCCCTCCATCAAGGTTCTTTCTAAATTAGCCAGCCAGCCATCTCCCAAGTGGTAACAGTAATCACTGATACACATAAATTACTTTTGTACGCATCTCCATCAACTCTTTCCTTCTACAAAATTAAAATGACACCTTAGTTGAAGGAGAGATTATGATGTTCACTACTAAAAGGTGTGTGTATACTGGGCGGGGTGGAGGTGGGGTGGTTCACACCACCAAGCAATTCTCAAGACATCAACACCAGCCGAGTGTCCTTCAATTCAACTCAATTCTGAAACTACCTACCTGGGGATAATATGAGACCCCACAGGTTAAGGGCTCAGTCCTACAAGACTGACACCCCACCCACACCAATGCAAATCCAAGTTGTTACCAGCGCCTCTAACCCAAAGGCTATATTCCAACAACCCCCTCCTTTGGGTTTGACTAATTTGCTAGAGCAGTTTGCATAACTCAGAGAAACATTTACTTACTAGATCACCCATTTATTATAAAAGCATAAAACTCAGGAACAGACAGAAGGAAAAGATGCATAGGGCAAGGTATGTGGGAAGGGACGTGGGGTTCCATTCTCCCAGCACACTACTCTCCCCAAATCTCTAAATGTTCAATCTGAAAGCTCTATGAACTCAGCCCTTCTGTTTTTTTTTATGGAGGCTCTATTATAGGCATGATTGATTAAATTACTGATCACTGGTGATTTAACTCCCAGTCTCACTCTACTCCCAGAAGATCAGGGGGTAGGGCTTACAGTTCCAACCCTCTAATCACAAGGTTGGCACCACTAACATCTCACGAACATAACAAAAGACCTGTATACACACAAACGTAGGCGTTTAGGAGCTGTGTACAAGAAACAGAGTTGAAGACCAAACAAATATTTCTTATAAATCACAGTATCACAACAAATCCAAGGTGAATCAAGGTGTTACACAATCAGGAATTCCTGTACTATTACCATCACCAAAACATAAAATGTGGTTATCATTAAGGATAAAGGATTTGTGTTAATATAAGTTGAACACTCACGATAATACGGTAAAGGAATAAATATTCTAGAAAGATTAGAAAAGATGTTCTGACTTCTGGCCAAGATGGAGGCATAGGTAGATACACTATGCCTTACCGCACAACCAAAAGAAGGACAACAACAAATTAAAAACAACAACAACAAAAACCCCCAGAACTGCCAGAAAATTGAATTGTATGGAAGTCCTACAACCATAGAGTTGAAGAAGAATCATTCATCCAGACCTGTAGAAGGGGTGGAGACAGGCAGCAGGGTAGAGAAGACTCATGGTGAGGTGGCAGCTGGAGAAGCGGGGTGGGCAAGTCGATGACTGGAGGAGCGGGCAGTCCCACATTTGCATGTGATAAACCAGGAGGAACAACTGGGAAGCGAGACAGACCGTGCGACCCAGGGTCCCAGTGTGGGAAAATAAAGCCTCAAACCCTGACTGAAAACACCTGTGGGGGTTGAGGTGGCAGCAGGAGAAACTCCCAGCCTCATAAGAGAGTTCGTTGGGGAAACCCACATGGTCCTAGAATGTACACAAACCCACCCACCTGGGAATTAGCACCAGAAGGCCCAATTTGATTGTGGGTAGTGGGGGAAGTGACTGAAAACCAGCAGAGCGCGGAGTAAGTGGCACTGTTCCCTCTCGGATCCCTCCCCACATACAGCACCACAACCCAGGGACATGGGTTACCGTGCCCTGGTGAACACCTAAGGCTCTGCCCCTTATTATAGAACAGGCGCCTGGAGACAAAAAATGTGGCCCAAATGAAAGAGCAGATCAAAGTCCCAGAAAAAATTCAACTAAGCAACAAAAAGATAGCCAACCTATCAGATCCACAGTTCAAAACACAGGTAATTAGGGTGCTCATAAAACTGGTTGAATACAGTCACAAATTAGATGAAAAAATGAAGGCTACACTAAGTGAAATAAAGAAAAATGTACAGGGAACCAACAATGATGGGAAGGAAACCGGGACTTAAATCAATGCTGTGGACCAGAAGGAAGAAAAAAAACATTCAACCAGAAAAGAATGAAGAAATGAGGAGAGGCTTAGGAACCTCCAGAACATCTTTAAATGCTCCAACATCCGAATCATAGGGCTACCAGAAAGAGAACAGGAAGAGCAAGAAATGGAAAACTTATTTGAACAAATAATGGAGAACTTTCCCAATCTGGCAAAGGAAATAGACTTCCAGGAAGTTCAGGAAGCTCAGAGAGTCCCAAAGAAGGTGCATCCAAGGAAGCACACACCAAGGCACAACATAATTACATCACCCAAGATGAAAGATAAGGAGAGAATCCTAAAAGCAGCAAGAGAAAAGGAGACAAGTACCTACAAAAGAGTGCCCATCAGACTGTCAGCTGATTTCTCAAAAGAAACCTTGCAGGCAAGAAGGGGCTGGAAAGAAGTATTCCAAGCCACCAACATCCAAGATTACTCTATCCAGCAAAGCTGTCATTTAAAATGGAACGGCAGATAAAGTGCTTCCCAGGTTAAGGTCAAGTTAAAGGAGTTCATCATCACCAAGCCCTTATTATATGAAATGTTAAAGGGACTTATCTAAGAAAAAGATAAAAAATATGAACAGTAAAATGACAACAAACTCAAAGTTACTAACGACCACACCTAAAACAAAACCAAAAACAAACCAAGTAAACAACTGGAACAGGAACAGAATGACATAAATGGAGATCACACGGAGGGTTATCAGTGGGAGTGTGGGACAGGAAGAGAGGGTGAAAAGGTACAGAGAATAAGTAGCATAAAATGGTAGGCAGAAAATAGACAAGGGGAGGTTAAGAACAGTATAGGAAATGTAGAAGCTAAAGAACTTACATGTACAACCCATGGACAAGGACTAACTGGCGGTGGGGAATGTGGGTGGGAGGGGGTGTGCAGGGCAAAGGGGGGGATGGGACAACTGTAATAGCATAATCAATAAAATATATTTAAAAAAAAGATGTTCTTACCATAAAAGATCATCTATTAGTCTGTCTATAATGAGAACAATTAAGTTATTAATATTATTATTATTAGAGGAGGGAAATGAGCATCATTAGCGCCATAACGGTATCTTGCTCATTTAGGCAAAGAACAAGTAACGAGTCTCCTTGAGTGTTTTTACGTTACGGGTGTTAAAATCTCCTTCAAAATGGCTCTGGCCTATTTTAATTATTAAGTGAACAGTTCTGAACAAAATTTAAATGACTTTATATTGGGATTAATAAAACAGGTATTTATACCTCTCAAATGTAAGGCAGCTAAGCTACACTAGATTGTTATTTCTGAAAGGAGTACGCCTGGCATGTTTTCTAACAGTTAATACATTTCACAAAAGAATCTCTACTTCCTTGGGGAATTCATATAAGAGAAATACCAGAGGGATTAAAATAGCTTAAATCATTAAGTTGGACCATTATTCAAATAGAGCCTAATTCAAAGTCATTTATATTTCTCTCTGGCATGTATTACATAGGATTTGGGGGAGAATGGGTAATAAGTATGTATACTTTTCTTATGAGATACATAGTTTAAATTTTCAACTAAAAATGAATTAACTACCGTAATAGTCTTCTGTTCACAAAAGAAATCAACGTCTATCCATTTAAGTACTATAGCATGGGCTCCACACTAATGCACAGCAAGAAAAAAAAAACAAAAAACAAAAAAAACCCCCTGAATTTGATCAAGATCATTCTGACCAATAAGTAGAAATGCATTAGAGAGCATTCAAGTTTGTCTGAAGAACTATTTTCTAATTTTAAAAAAGCTTGTTAGCAGGGTACACACAAGAAGAAAAATAACGGCACTAGATTGTAAAGACTGGGATGAACCTCTTTCTTAATGTCCAGTGTCCTTTGTCTTAAGATTTGGTGCAACATGTCTTTACGAAAAAGAAGAAAAAAAAAGCTTGTAAGCTGCAATCACATTTCCAATACACTTAATCACGTGCTAACACATAATGTGAAATTCACATACAACACAGATTTCAAGTTCCTACATAAAAAATCCATGACCTTTGCTTTACCATTCCTTGAATAAAACTTATTCCCTGAAGACTGTTTGTGGAAGAATCTTATTATACCTCTCCCATTCTTCCTAAAGACCAAAACAGTACTAAATCAATAAAGAAAACAAAAATTGAGGAAAAAATAAAGGTGGTAGCCATGAAGACTGGAAGAAGGAAACAACAGAGAAAACATGTAAGAGAAGTACAAGCCACTCAAGACCCCACAAGAACTACAGTTAAAATTACACACAACCCACGGTCATCAATCCTCTACAAAAATATCAGTATTTCAATACATTAAACAGTCTATTCTTAGGGTTTTCCTAATTTCCTTCAGTTAATACCCCTTCCAACATTTTGTCTTTCTTTCCCTTTTTATTTCTAAAAAAAAAACCAACTATCACTTCTTTCAAGAAAAAAAAAAAAGACCCTTCCTTCAAGAACTATGACTACTCCTTGCCTTATGTAAAGTTTAATATCTGGTTACTTGATTATTTTTTAGTCTCTGGAAGGACAATGATGTGTCCTCCCCTGCTCTCTCTCCCTTGTAGTCTCACAATCAATTGTAAGACTGCAACTACCCGGCCAGTTAGTACCTTTAACAAAGTTGTCAAAATTGTCTAGAGACAAGGCTGGCTCCAGCTCAAGAATTCGATCTTGAAATAATTTTTGATCTCCAACGAAGAGATGAATGCCTTCCCTTTTCTAGGTACTTCCTGCTGCAAAAGAGCTCGAAATCAGCCTGGTTGATCAAATTATTGCATAACTTTATTATCCACACACTTTCAACAACACTTTGATCAATGAAGATAAACACTTAAGGCAATGCTGAGCAAAAAACAGCAAGACACAGAAGTCACAAGTATATTTATTTAAAAATTTCATATAGGCAACACTGTATTATTTAGGAATGCACAAAGACTTATACCACCTATGAGGAAAAGGAAGGATGTAATTACTATGGAAGTGGGGAGGGGGAATGAGGAAGGCTTTTGAGGTGGGAGCAATGTTCTATTTCTTGATCTTGGTGATTATCACATGGGTTTTTATTTTATAATTGGTCACTACACTGTAAATTAGGCTTACATTCTTTTCAGAATGTGTCATTTCACCACAAAAGAAAAAATATTTAAACACTGAAACTAAACACCTTCTCACAGATAGTAAGAGCCTTTGCAGAACACATCCCTTGCTTATGTAAACTTACACAAACATTTAAGGCATTTTCAAAAAACTACAGGAGTGCTCCATTGTTTTTCCTGTGGATTACACAAGATTTTATAATAGTTTATTTTAATAATTAAACCTTAATTAGGGTAGACTACACTTTATTTACTGGAGTTACTGGTGCTTGAAGAATAGGCATGAGGTACTAAAAGAGAAGATCTTAAAAGTTCTTACAAGAAATTTTTATAACTATGTACGGTGATGAATATTAACTAGACTAACTGTAGTAATCATTTTGAAATGCATACAAATATTGAATCATTACATCATATACCCAAAACTAAATATTACATATTAACTATACTATGTATACCCACATACACACGATACATATTGCTAGATTTCACTAAAGAACACAGTACTGTGAAGAAATATATTTTACTGCCTGAGAATAGCTAATAAACCTGTAAGGCATGAAGTGAAATTAAAAGGAAACCCCCCTAAAACATTATCAACTAATTGTCAACACTTCACCAACATAAAATTTCTTTATGTCTTCATGCAATATTTCCCTTTGAACAGGAATGAAGGGAAAAAGGCCAAAAATTAAAGTTTGAGAACTTAAACTATGAGAAATATTGACTTGCGGAAATTACAAGTAACTGACGAACACAATTCTTTAAATCACTAATTCTAAAAGATGTCAAACTTGACGCAAAAGCTACTCCAAAAGCTAAACTTGAATTGCCAACATTTCCAATACTGTGGTAGAAACTAACTTCTCCTCATATTCTGAAATAACAGTTTCAAACAACTTCTCACAAAACTCCCTCCAATGCAAACATACGTGCAAAGAAAACAGAAAAGAATCTAGCCAAGCTACAAGTGTACCACTTTAGAAAAAGCACTTCACCCCTCTCATAGTCAGCTTCTTTGCCCAGAAAACAAGACAAGCCAACGTGTAAGTACTCTAAAAGTCCTTTAGGCTAAAGAATTCTGGGTCTACTCTAAAATTTTAGCTTCCGTCCTTTAGTGGAATGGCTTAATACTTCCAACTTCATTAATATGAACTTCTTACAAACAAAATAAATTTAAATGTAAACATTCAGTTGGATTAAATTACCCTTTCCTCTCATTCAGCTATTCTCTTAAAATTGCTATCTCTGAAAATTCCCTAGTTATCCAGATTTAAAAACTTCAAGCCACCACCAAGTCTTCTCTTTCCTACATTAAAGCAAAGTAATTAGCCATCACCAAGCCAGTGAGCTTAGCTAGAAAAGACTGTGCCCAGGCATTTTGATAGGCCAATATGTTAAGACTTAAATCAGGGCAGCTGATTAAAAAACAAATTAAATGAAGGACACTTTCATTTAAGTTGGCTATGGAAGCAGAGGATGCAGTAAAAAGGACATAGGCAGACATGTATTATTCAATTCTTGTGGGGAATACCAAATTGAAATATCTTTTATTGATAGAAATAAGAGATGTTACCCAATTTCAATTCTGAGATCTCAATTAAGCTGTAAGACACTGTAAAAACTGCGTGTTTACTACCATTTACACCACTTATTAAACTTATCCTACAACACTAAATTCCACAGAAAGAATAACAAATGGTCACAGATGATATGGTCACTTTAATTAGGGTACCAGTCATGATTCCTTAGAAATTCACTTATTTAAGAATAGTACAAACTTGACTGACATAGAGGCATTCACCAACTTACATACAGGTAATATTCCAAAATATGTGTAGCTGTCTTTCTTCTTAAACTATGAAAGCATTTTTCCAAAGAAACAGAATTCCATATAGTAGTTAGGTCTCCTGGGAAACAAATGCCAGTAACCTACATTTACCTAAAATATAAGAGCCTCTTCTAACCCTTACTCCTACCTAACATACTCCTACCCACCCCACCCCCCAAATTCTATAGTATTACCACTTCCTATATAAATTTTTAAATCCTTGGAAATTATTCATGGTAAAGTGAGGACACAGAAACCTCAGAAAAGAGTAAGTGGCTTAAGAACAAAAAATAACCACCAGAATCAGGTAACTCAAATAAAGGAGTGAAGATAGAGTAACCATTTAACATTTCTTTCCCTTTCAATGTATTAATGTGGTCCATGCACTATATTTGTGATTCCTATATTACTTGAAAAAATTTTTTCCCCCTATTTATTGTAGGAACTGTCAGGAAGCCACTTTTGCAATCATACCTAAAACTAAATTAAGTATTACATCTGGATAAAACATGGCAAAGAAAGAACATGGATAAAAAGACAGAGTAAGCACAGGCTGACCAATAAAAAAAGCTCCTAATAATTCAAAAGAATTTAGGAATTCTACATCAATTAAGTCTAATAAAACCATCACAAATACCCTTCTAACTTCTAACAACTTCTGAGTTTCTCTTCAAACATCAAGTTCAGCAAAGTCAAGTTATTCAACTAATGATGTACTCAGGTAAGTTACTAAGCAAAACCCAGAATGACTAAATCCAATTTTATTCTGCTGTCCAATTGAGGAGCATGTAGAAAGAGTATTTATACACATTATGTTTAAGTACTATAGAAAATAAATGCTATCCAAAAATAAGAGATCCTCTTTATCATGGAGTTAGGGAACAAAGGTAACATACCTTATTTTGCATGAACAGTATACTATCAGTATCTATACGCAAGGTTTAAAAGCAGTAATGCATAGATGGAATGATGATGAAGTAAAACATTAACTATAGAATCTAGGTGTTGAGTATGAGTGTTCACTATAAAATTCTTTCAACTTTTCAGTATGTATGAAAATTTTCATAATATAACAATTTTGAAATACGTAGATATGCACCGTGCAGTACTTTATAAACTTTGTAATTCAGGTTAACGCAGTACTATCTCTCTGTAAAAGCATTAAGCTTTCACAAATTGGAGAAAAAATGATTTGATCACTCAAAAATAATAATCTTTCCATTATGTTTGGCAGCAAGTATGCACTGGTAGATACTAAGCTGTTACAATGAAAAGAACTTTTAATACTTTCTCATATTAGGAAGCACTCAAAACTTACTGAGAGCATACAAATCAGAGACAGATTTAGTAAAGTCAGGCCAGTAAGTTTCCCCATAGTTCATAACAACTGGGTCAGAGGCTAAAACCTAACTCTTTACTTTGAGTTTCTCATGCTTGGTCTACAACCTATGTTGCCTTTATTGAAACTACATATTGCAGTAAGGGGTATTCAGTCTTACCCAAGTTAGTCAGTCCTCAAGAAAACACTAAAGAGAAAGAAAAAATTCCAAAGTCTTTGCTGACAGATCCTAACTAACCCAGGACCTATTATATATGCCTCATGAAACCCATGATTACTACCTACAGGAGCCACTGCACTCACCCTAAATGGGAGCAGGTCCAATCCAGCATCTCAATGCACTCCCTCCCTGCAGCTCCTCCCTAAATGTTCTTGTAACTTAAAATGATCTCAAGAGCTCAAGGCTAGAAAAATTTTAAATTACCTCATATGAAATCAGTGACAGTATACCTGTTCTGAAGTGCAGCTGAACTGCTGTTGCTAATGATTCCACACTTTTTAAGATTTGTGGATGCTTTATTCTAAAACTGGTTTTATTACCCATTTTGTCTTCTTTAGAACTGAGGTCAGTAGCCTCTTTTTGTCATCTGGAAAGTGAAGAAAAACTTGACGACCTCAAAGAACAGGAAGTAGTCCCCAACTTACAAACAGCTAATGTTTCAAAGGTTTATCACTCCTTTGAAAACATATTCTGTACTAATTAACCTTTATATACACCAGGGTCTATAAAAAATCGCATTCAAGTTTCAACTCTGAGCTACAGCTTTCTGCCCTCGTACAGCTAGCTGCAGCCCAAACTTGAGGCTCAGAGAATTCTCTCCCTACATCTCTGGGGAGAATCCACTACAACCTGCGCAGGCAGGGAAAAGGGCAGCTCTCCTTACATAGGGAGATTTTACATTGTTTCTGTGGGAAAGCTACCCTAATTTACCAAGACAGCGGTTATGGAAAAGGTACTTGGTTAACACAATGTAAAAGCATAACAGTTACAACAAAAAGAAGTGGAAATTACATTTTGCTCCAGATAAAAATAAGGTAAAATTAGGTGCTGCTAAACTAGGTAGTTAACCAAATGTTTGACAAGTAGAGAACATATTCTCAAACTGCTTCCTCATCTCTGATTAACTCAACTGATAAGGGAGGAAATTAATGAAGTGGCAGGAAAATCATTACCAATAATGTCACTAAGTTCTAAAATTGTGCATTGTACTTTAAAATTCAGCAAATAGATAATAATCAACACCATATACCACCCCTTATAACTGGTAAAATTTATTCTTTTTAAAAACTGACAATTTAAAAAACAAGTATAACTTTGTGAGAATGAGTTACCTTCAACAGCTAACTGGAGTCTTACACAATTTAAGAACTGTAAAATTTACAGAAATAATAGACAGAGAAAGTAAACTTTTTACTAAACATACTTCAGAAATAAAGCCAGTAACAGAGACATGAAAAAAAGGGATCAAGGAAGGCCAGAATAAATTGGTTTGTAGATACAGAACCTGACAGGAATATTTCAGTATTATTAAAGGTTCATGTCCATTGCTAAATGTTAAAATGGTAACTTGTGAGATTCCCAACCTAGCATATAACACTAGGATGTTAGACTGTAGATCAGTCGAAGTATTGGTACTATTAGCAGCTTTATTGAACTGTTTTAAAAATCCAAACAATGGGCAATCTATACTTAAACCCCTCTCTTTAAAATTTTTCAACAACAATGGATTTTAAGAATGAGAAGCCTAGCTACCTGAAATCTTTAAAGCCTACGAAAAGTGAGCGAACAGGATTTCTTTTTGTCTTAAACCTAATTCTTTCATTAAAGTCACTTGAATTATACTTAGACATTAGGTTTATCTCTGTTCCCAATAAGGGACAGGGACAATTCCTTTATTATAAAGGGCTTTTTCTACTAACCAGAAATCTAACATTATGAACATAAACATTTCATCAGAAATGTAACAAAATGTAAGTATTAAAACTATCATTAAGCAGAACACCTAAATGAAGTAGGTCTTTAAAACCATAGAGGTATATATACCTTTAGCATTGTGTATTGTGATTTAGAATTCAAATGTTATACATTTAGCTCAAGGGTAAAGTTTCTGAAATATGAAATGTGTTTTTATACATAGAAAAATAGAAGTGAAACAAATTTTCATGTGGATAAAAAAGGGTTATATTCTTCAAGTATATTTTTGAAACCAGAGGAAAAAAAAACAATGTTTCATTCTTTGCCATACTTAAAAAAAAAAAAAAAAAGGAATATTATCTGCAAAGCAACCTAGTAAGACTTTTCATGATTACTGATCTTTGGATGACTCAAGAGAGATTTCTAATCTTCCTTCAAAATAAGGGAAATGATGACAAAATCATCTCATCCTTCAGCTGTGAATTTTTCTGCAACCCTTAATAGTACCCTCAACATTACTACTAATATTAGGCCTTCCGTTTGTAAGAATGATACTCTGAAAACATACAATTTTTGTTACCACTAATGTTTGGTCAGCCATGCACTTCTGCTGTAATCAGAAAAAAAACAGAACTTTCTCTTTTCACACTGTTCAGTAAAATACTAGCAGTTTTCATTTTCTGGTTCCAATTTCATTTTTATCTAATCTGGTGTTTCAAAGCAAAGACTAAGAATTCTGCACCTAGTTCACAAAGCTTCAGTAATTTATTTTCTTCTGTCATTCCAATTAACATAAAAGTTGTTTTCCAATTCTGTAATAGAACATATAATAAAGTCTTTCCACAGCTTTAAAAAAAAGTTATAGGAAAAAAATCAAAACTTCTAAAATGGAATTAAAATGTTTCACGGAAGAATGTCACAGTAATTAACTGTTATCCTAAATAGAATTCTCAGTAAGTGGGCCCCTCTGGTATTCAATATATGATATATTACCAATTTTTCTACCCATAACAAAACTCTAATCCAGTACTTTGATATAGGGGTAACTTACTTCACAAAATATTGTCTATGTATTTAGTAACTCTCAAGAAGATTTTCTCTCTGTATTTCAAATGACAAATATCCTGAAGTTTAGTTAGAGCTGGCAAGTACAAGGTCAACAAAATGAATTTAGTTAGTTTAAAAGGTATAAACAAACTCAGGCTGGCAAGTTGGAAAAAATCAATCTTCCCATCTAGCTAATTCACAGACCAATACAGTGTTTAAATTAGCTATTGCTTTTAATGGGGTAATTTTCTATAACATTCAAGTCAGTCAACCTGAATGCACATATCATGTGCAACTCCGGTATTACAATCCAGGGCTCCCTATCACCGTGTTAGTTTGTTCTCTTATCCACAATCTTCCTGCAGAGACCAATAAAGGAACTAATGCAATGCTTTCCGATACTGTGCACAGCATACAGAGGGTGACGGTTTAGCCAATAGAGTAACGATTTTGCTCTAAAAAGCAATCCAAGATAGTTATGGAATAGTGAGGTGCAGCGTACACTTAAGGACCTTGAAAAAAGCCACTCTTGGAAAAAATATCTAATGTTAAATAAATAAGACTCCCTAGCTTTCAGATCACTTTCAAGGATGTTATTTCCTTTCCTACAACACCTCACTCAACTCTCTTTCAGAGAAACGATGAACTGCAAGCCTGAGCACACAGAGCTGCTGCACATCTAGACTCATCTCCAACCGCAACAAGGCAACCCCTGGCCGATCCCATCCCAACCAGCGAACACGCGCTCGCAAAAATGAAAGAAGGCGATAGCCACGGGCGGGGAGGCGCGGAGTCCGCCACGAGTCTGCCGGCTCCCGGAGTGGCCCGGACGGACTCTGGGACACAAGCCGGTTGCGAGGGGCTTCGTTCACCCTCCTGGGAGTCGATACACTTGCCCCGCCGGGGGTCAAGGTCCCACTCGGGGACCCCGACGCCTCGTCTTGAGCTGCTCCGGGGAAACTTCGCCCACGGGGAGGGGGCGCGCCGCCTCTGCGGGAGAGTGAGAGGGGCTCGGCGGCGGCGCGGGGCCAGGTCCGGGGAGAGCCGCGGGTCCTGGGTCTCCACGGGCCGCGGGGGGGGGAGGGGCGGCGGGGCACTCACCACGGGTCGAACTCGTGAATGATGCTTTCGAAGCGAATGACGGCGAAGAGGCGCGAGCTGAAGCCGGCCAGCCAGGCCAGAAAAAGGATGGTGAAAGAGAGCAGCGACTGCCAGCCGGCCGGCTGCGACAGACCCCCGGACAGCCCCGCAGGGGCCGGCTTCGGCGACGCCACGCCGCCCGCCGCCTTGTGCGCGCACTGGGCCCCGGGCCCGTGGTGGCCGTGCCGGCTGTTCCCCAGAGCCATGAGGCCGCTCCACGGGGACGAGTTGAGGGACGACTTGTGCTTGCTCTCCGGGGCCGAGGGCTCCGCCATGTTGTGCCCCGGCGGCGGGTCTCGCTCCTCGCCGCCGCCGCCGCCTGGTGCGAGGGGTGCTGGGCGGGGACCGAGGAGGAGGAGGAGAAAGAGGAGGAAGAAAAAGGAGGAGGGAAGAGTGCTGCGCGCTCCCGCCCTCAGCGCCGCGAGGCCGGGGAACTGGGGGTGGAGGTGGCGGTGGGGAGTCTACGCCTCCGCAGCGGCCGCGACCGCCGCTCTCTCAACTCGGATGGCCCTAGCGCCCCACTAGCCATCCGTATCCTCAGTGAATCTGCGGCAGCGGCAAAAGCCGACGGGACGAGGGCGCCAGAGAAAGAGCAGAAGCAGACGGAGGCAGCACCTCGAATCGGAACAGCAATGACATTCTCCCTCACACCCGCCGCCCGCCCCGCCGACAGGAGCAGGAGGAGGAACCCCCTGGAGCCCGGGCGGAGCTCAGGCAACCTCTGGCTCCGCCCCCAACCCAACAGGAACTGGCTTTTCCACCTGTCACAATGCGACAGGTCCGTTAGGGGGCGGGCCCAGAACTGCGCAGCCCACCAATAGGGGCGCGAGCTGGGGCGGGGATTGGCTCAACCGTCCTTCCTCCCCTATCCCCTCCCGGCCTCGCGTCCAGTCGCCCAGAGCGGCCGTGCTGCGCGGCTATGATTTCATTGTCAGTTGAAAGATGAGGTTTCGCGCGCCTGTATTTTAGGCAAGGAAGGGCGCTAGGCAGCTCCGCTTGGTGCACGGAGCTAAGCCTGTCCCAGGGAGGGGTCAGGAGATGCTCAACAACAGCAGAGCAGCCTCCGTCAAAATTAGCTTAAGGGAGACTGAGCAGCGTGCTTACCCGCCAGGAGTTCGCGGGCTTGCTTCGGTCGCGACTTTTAACCCGCTTTGCGCGGAGCGCCTACCACGTGACTGAGCGCGCAGGCGCGCTACATTACTCTTCGTAGCGTGTGTCTGGCCAGCTGGGCTTGGCCGCCCGGGGCGCCCTGCACCCAGCGCAGCAACTGAGGCACTCGTGGCGAGGCCACGGTCTGCCCCGCAGGGTGCGCCAGGCGTTCTGCCGACGAGACTGCTAGCCAAGGCAAGTTTTCCGATGCGGAAAACTCTTCGGAGCCCACAGACAGCCCCTAGCTTCGGAAAGACCTAGAGGGGCAGGCAAAGTGCGTCTTTGTATCGCTTCTTTCATTCCTTGTATTTTCCTAATTGCAAAAATAATGTTTGTTCCCTGGAAATATGGGAAAATGCAGGAATTCATTTTAATGGCTGCATACGTTACATCAAACGAGTGAAACGGTGCAACTTTGTGTGGATTTTTCACCTGTTACCCAATTCTCTCTTTAGTAACTGATAACGGATTTAGGATCCCTGTACCCAGCGAGTTTTGCGCGCCTAGGTTGTATTTTTATACTCTCTTTCCAAAAATAAAGTGTGACCGAGTAGACTAAACTCAATGTAAAATGAGTTTTAAAAGTGGAGTTGTACGGACTCTAGAACTGCGCTGATGCAAGCCCCCACTCGTGAAGGGCACAGAGTTTGCAGTATAATCAACACTCAGTCAATAATTAACAGTTAATTGTCCTTTTATTAAATAAATAACGACTTAAAAGCATGTATTCACTTAATATACAGATACTCAGTTATTTTCTTAAGTCATTTAAAAATACATTTAGAACATTTAAACACATTTAGAAATTGTGTTTAAATAGGCCTTTTCAAAATGTTAGATAAATTAACAGAACATTTAGTTTGAGATTGCACTTCTAATGGATCCTGCTCCTTTTATAACTTGCTAAGTGATTAACTTTTTCTCTCCTTTTCGTAGAAAGATAAATAAAGTTGCATTGAGGAAAGAATCAAAGGTTTCCAGAAATAGACTTTTCCCACCAATAATTTAATAGCAGACATTTTTTGAACATCTATATTTTAATGAGAATTATGGCAATATTAACTGAGTCTTGTTGTACCAGAAGAGTGACATGCTCTTCAATTATATGTGCTAAAATGCAGCATTTAGAGTATTTTTACCCATGTTGTGTGAACGAAAGTTCTATCAGCCTGAAATGAAATGTATTTTGTGTTTTTGTTGTAACTTATTTGAATATTTCTATTTCATTGTCTTTTTTGTAGATTCTCCCCATTAAGTTCTACATTATCTTCTTTGGCTGCCAGACCCCTGGTCTGAAAAGTGGTAGTGGTCCCACATCGTTGCTTACTAGCCTTGTAAGTCACCTGCATGGGCTGACCTTTCTCCTCTTAAAGTCAATTGTTTATATCAAATGAGATTGCTTATCTGAAAATACTTTGAGAAATTGTTATGGAATATATGCAAATACAGCATAATGATGAAAGTAAAAGCAGTAGGAAAAAATATGTTATTCTTGTTATTCATTTATTTACTTACTCATTTGTTCATTCAACAAGTATTTATTGAGCACCTCCTTTATGCCAAGCACTATGTGGGCACTAGGATGCAGTAGGGAACATGGGAAACATGGTTCTTGCCCTCATGGAGCTCACCAGCCAGCCCTAGGGACATGGGCATAAACAAAAAATCACACTGCTAAGTACCCAAATGCAATGTGAAAAATACTATGAAAAAGAGATGCATGGGGGATTTAATCTGTAAAAGATGAGAGCATTATCCTGAGGAACCATCACTAGGGCTGAGGACTGGTGGTTAGAATGAATGGGCCAGGAGGAAAAAAAGAATGGAAAGACTTATCCAAACAGAGATGCACATGCAAAAGCCCTGCAGTGTGACTGGGGAGGCAAGTATAAGGAACCCAGAAAGGGGCCAGTGTGGCTGCAACACTGACAGTGGAACAACGTGGGGTAAGCGTTGAAGAAATGACCCAGTCATGTTGAGGTATTGTTTTGTTTTGTTTCAAGCTGGGAGTAATAGGAAGCCATGAAGGATTTTAGCAGGATGCAGTGTTTGTAAGATGGAAGAGATGATCAGATGTGTGGTTTGAAAGACTACCAAGAGTGCAACGTGGAAAATAAAAAATAAAAAAAGTAACAGTGCAACGTGGAAAGCACTTTGCAGAAGGGACCAGCGAATTCTCAGTTTTGGGCCTACGATGTAGAAAAATGGTTTCCAGTTTGTGGATGAAGCTTGAGTGTATTGCTTTCCCTCTCTGCACATGAGCTGCTTGATTCTGCTAGTGCTACGTACTATCCTCACTGAGTTCAAATCTCTGAGGAGTCAGATAGTCAAACATAAACTCTGCAGTCTGATGAGCAGAGGGGTGGGACATCAGAAGCAAAGCAGACAATGGGCCCATGTCTGCTAGGGACTTTTGAGGGGAGGTAGCATTTAAGCTAAAACTCAATGAATGAGTAGTAGTTTGCCATGCACTCACACACAAGGAGGATGGATGAGGGGATTCCGAATAAAAACAAGGACATCCTTGGAAGTAATACACAATGTTTAGTATTAATGAGGGTGTTGTTGGAAATGAAGCTGAAAGGGAGATAACCATATTTTCAAGGATTTGTCTGCCTGGTTATTAGATAGTTGGGAACCATTGAAGCATTTTGAACAATAATAAAGTCAGAGTTGGTTGATGAGGGGGAAATTGACAGCATATAGAGAAGAATATACTGGTAAGGATGAGAGTAGAATCAGGGAGATCAGCATGGAGGCATTTACAAAAGTTCAGGAAAGAGAACTGGTTGCCAAAACTGAGACACTGGGGCCCAGAGAGGAAGGGAGAGAGAGGAGAGGTTATCAGGAGGGCAAGGTAAAGGAAGTCAGGGTTAGGATGAGTCTGGCTGGAGCTTCTGGATTGGCCATTTGGATGGGAGGTAGTGCCACAGAAATGGACAGAATGATCAATGCTCAGATCAATTTTGGACACGTCATCTCTTTAGGACACCCAAGAGGAAGTGGCTAAACGGCATAGATGAAGAGATCTGATACCCAAGAGGAAGGGTTTAGGAGGGAGAAAGATTTGGACTTCTGTGTCCATGGATGAAATTCTGGTGGGACCAAATTTAGAGTGAATGAAAGTAGGATTGAGGACAGGACCCTAAAGAACTCCCACATTAAGAAGCTAAAAAAATATGCCTACAAGGGAGCCCGAGATAGAACAGTCAAAGAGATAGGAGAACCAGGAGAGAGGGTGATGTCTCAGCAGCTAAGAAAGAAAAATAAAGTGACAAAGGGAAGCCAGCAGTGACACAGTGTGCGGAGTAGTGAAGTGTGACACCACCGAAAAGTGTACCTTGTATTGGCAACCAGGAATTCTCCAGGAATTTCCTTATTAAGGTGAGTTTTAATGAAGTGGTAGAGAGCAGAAACCAGAAGGCTGTAGGTAGGGAGGGGTTGGGAGCAAAGGATGTGGAGGCAGAGAGTATAAACCACCCTTTTCAGAAGCCTGGCTTTGAAAGCACACAGAGGACCTAGTTGCACCAAGAGAAGACGAACAGATTGATCCTCGTCCCTGACATTTCCCACTGAACTCCAGAAAAGATTTAAGAGCTGATAATGTGTCTCAGGAATGGCACAGGGCTTACAGAAGGTTTCCTTCTCTCAGGAACAAAAACAATGTGACGCATACTTTTGTCCTGAACACACCACAGTAGGGAGCTGCCAGAATCTGGCCTATAATTGCATTTATAAATATTTGGCAACTGAGGAACTTCTCAAATCTTATCTTGTTCCCTTCTGACAACATTGGTCAGAGTACCTGCCTGCTGACCTGTAGCCACAGTAGAGGAAAGGGAAACAGAGAGGGAGAAACTGAGTTACGAGTTCATGAAATCCTAGGTGTGCTGCCTGGAAGCAGTGCTGTGGGGTGGTCTGGAGCAGGAGCTCCGGAGACAGACTATCAGAGATCAAATCCTGACTCTACTGATTCTGAGTCAGATGACCTTTGTGAATTCCTTCACCACTCTGCCCCTTGGCTTCCTCACCTCTGAAGTGTGGATAAGGATTGCGCCTTCTCCTTAGGGTTTTAATAAGAAATAAATGTATCAATACATGAAAACAATATAGTTCTTAGTGCCTCGCACAGAAGAACTGTGCAATACAGATTGCTTTTTGACAATATTACAGGGACTACTTTTGTATGTAGGACAATGACAAAAGTGCTGTGAGACTTACCTCCCTGGAAATCCTTAAGATAACCCTCCATCACCTGAACCCATCTGAATGCTTCTCTGTTTTATTTATAACTGGGATAGTTTTAATTTGCATTTCTTTTATGAGTAAGGCTGGGGGTACTTGGTTTTATATTCAAGGCAATCTTTTTACATTCTCAATGAGGCAGAATTGCCAACTCCGATTTTGAGGGAAGTACTTGCCTCAGATCAACCACTACCAAGAATTCTGTTTCAATGAATAAACTACCAGGTAGGTAAGGTAGGAAGAAAACCTCAGAGAGTGGGTGTATCAGGCAGCTTTTAAAACGGCTCCTAATGATCTTTAATGCCTGGTATTCACATCCTCCTGTGAATCCCCTCCACTGTGTGTAGGCTGGATCCAGTGATTTATTTCAAACAAAAAGAATGCAGCAAAAGTGATGGGGTGTCACTTCCGAAGTTAGGTAGTAAAAAACTTCTCTCTCCTCTCCTGTCCCCTTTTCCCTCTGCTCTCCTATTCTTCTTCCGTCTTTCTCAGCCCTCACTCTGAGGAAAGCAAACAATCACATATTGTGAGTAGCCCTAGAAGGAGGCCTCATGTGGCATTGGAACTATTGTCTCTGGCCAGCAGCCTGTAAGGACCTGAAACCTGCCAACAGCCATGAGAGTGAGGTTAGGAGCAGACACTTCCAGCCTTGAGTTGACTGCAGACCCAGAGGACACCTCAGCTGTGGCCCTAGCGAGACACCCTGAGCCAGAGGACTCAGCTAAGCTGCCCCCAGATCCCTAACCCACAATGTGTGAGAGGCCCATTTCCCAGAAGAAACTGGGAAAAGAAACTCTTTGCTTTTTCATAACAAATAAGGTGCAAGCTGACAGTTTTAATTTGCATTTCTTTTATGAGTAAGGCTGGGTACTTGATTTCATATTTAAGGCAATCTTGTTACATCCTCAATGAGGCAGAATTGCCAATGCCGATTTTGTATCTTTCTATGTAATTATTGGAATAGTATGTGCCAATGTTATGGAAATAATTAACATATATAGTTTTATTTGCAAGTTGCTCAGAAAATGAGGTCATCAGTATTGAATTTATGTGAATCTGTTGTTTTTATTATTTATTATTATTGATTTTTTATTACCGTTCAGTTAAGCATATCCCCTATATTATCTACTCCAGATCATGTACTTCATGAAGGTACTCATATAATACTTGTGAAGTGATGAAGGAATTTTTAATGGTATATTAAGAAATTCCAGTAGAAATTTCCCGAAGGTAAGTAACTGTTAGCAAATGCTTACCGTGATAGAAAGGGGGTTGTTCCATTCTGTTTTTTTTTTTAATTCTTTATTTTATTGATTATGCTATTACAGTTGGCCCATTTTCCCCCTTCACTCCCCACCACCCTGCCTATCCCCTCCCACCCACATTCCCTCCTTTAGTTCATGTCCATGTGTCATAAGTTCTTTAGTGTCTACATGTCCCATACTATTCTTACCCTCCCCCTGTCTATTTTCTACCTACTGTCTATGCTACTTATTCTCTATATCTTTTCCCCCTCCCTCCTCCTCCTACTTCCCTGTTGCTAACCCTCCATTTGATGACTTTTTTTTTACTGTTCATATTTTTAATCT
>PVIA01000446.1:366174-448087 GCA_004024845.1 Tonatia bakeri | reverse complement strand
GATTAGCAGACAGGCAGGGGCACTGAGGAGGTTGGAGTGATCGGGCCACCCTCCCCCCATCTCATGCCTCCTCCCGGCCTGCAGCAGAAGACGAGGCCCCTGCTTCCCCTCTGGGCACCACAGGGGTTCAAAGGGCACGCAGACCTGGGGCACCTTCAGGGACTGGGTGTTTGCTTGCTGCTCCAGCCTGCAGGGTTCTGAGTGATGTAGCCCCGCACACAGCAAAACAGCCCGGTGGGAAAGGGCGGCTATAATTGCTACGGGGGAAATGCCAGGTGCCCAGAATCAGAGAGAGAAGGGGCACCCGGGGAGGGCAGAGAGCGGGAAAGAGGAGCGGGGGTGGGGGTGGTGGAGAGTAAGGGGGAGGCAGAGGAGAGAGGGCACGTGCAGAGCAGGATCCTGGCACGCCAGCTTGCACCAACCTGCTTTCTCAGCCACAGGTGGGCAGAGAGAGCCTCACCTGCTTCTAGAATAGTAGCTCTCGCTCTGGCTGCACATTAGAATCTCCCGGGCAGTATTTAAAAAATAATACCCATTCCCCAGGCTCCACCCCTAAAGGACTGTAATTCACTTTGTCTGAGTGGGGCCAGGAATCCAGCATTTTGTTCAAGCTGCCCGGGTCACTGTCCCATGGCCCTGAGGTTGTGAGCCACTGCTTGAGAACCTTGTTCCCTGCATCACCTAGGCCCCAGCCTGGAGCAACGAGGCAGAATCTGCACATTCACGAGGTCCTGGGGCAGCCTGAGACACCTGGATGTGCAGGTAGGGGTGTGCTTCCCATGTGGGAGCGGGGCCTCTGCTCCCAAGTGGAGGCAAACTCAAGGAAGGACGGTGCCTGGGAGATGCTGAGGATCTGTGCAGACTCACCCCCCTGAGCCCTCCTCCCTTGGGGCTGCTGGGATGGGGGTGGCAGTGCCCAGGGGAGCTGCAGGTGTTCCGATCAACATCCTGATCTTGCTGGGGGAGGACGCAGGGGCCTTGCTGAGCTGTCTGTGGACAGGGCAGAGACTTCAGGTGGAGCCGCGCCGCATAGTGCCGTCTCCTTTGCTCCACGGGTGCTCCTTAGGGCAGGCCTTCCATGGGTGCCCCTAAGCCTCAGTTCCCTTCCCTGTGAAATGGAGGGAATGGTGACTAGCTGCTGGGTAGTTAACCGAGGAGGCCGTGCAGGTAAAATGCTGAGCGTGTGACCAGCACTGATGAGGGCCAGGCCAGAGCTTACCAGGGACGCAATACTTGACTTCTCAGTCCAAATGAATCAATTCCTTATGCCCTCTGAACTGCACCTCCTGGTTTTTGCCTTCCCCGTGGGGGTTCCCACTCAGCCAAGACTCTGCACAGCCCACATCTGAGCGGTGCCAGGAGCCGAGGTCCCGGAGGTTCCTGCCACGTGAGCCTCACCCACATCTCTACTTCGGACACACTTGGCAAAGAACCTCCTCTGTACTCCCCTGTGTCATTGACGCCCATTGTTGCATTTCCCCGCCCCAGGACACGGGGAGGGCGAGGTGCCACAGTGGGTGTCATGGTCCCCCGTTTCTGCGTGGGGGAGCGTGGAGCAGAGAGGGACGGGGGCCTGCCTGAGCTCGCGCAGGGAGGGTGGCCACGTGTGTCCTGGTTCGCTCTGGCTCCACACCCTGCTGCTCCCCGTGCTGTTTTCCACCCTTTCTCCCTGCTTCCCTCACTCTTTGTCTCACTCAAGCAAAACGGAATTAATTTTTACTGCAAGAGAAAAATAAGGAGTAGGAGGGTGCGATTCCATAAAGAACTATAACTCAGTGCAAGTGCCGGGAAGTCAATCCATTCCATGATCTGTGCGGCCACCCATTCCACAGGGACCCCAGTGTTCTCTTGCATTGGTGAGTGAAACACGTGTGTGCACGGACATGGCAACTTAACAATACAGGGGACTTGTGCCTGGGGTTTGTGTGGTGGGTGCACACACACGGGGGTCCCCAAGACTCAGGAAGTATGCACCCAATGCCTGGCAATCGGGTCCTCTTCAGAAGGTGTTCGGGGCTGGCAGAAGGACCCCCATGTCCCCAGATGCCCTGGTCCAGCCATTGGGCAAGGGCCCACCCTACTCTAGGATGACCTTGCCTTAACTTGATCACATCGGCCCAGACCCTATTTCCAAATAAGGTCACCATTCACAGGTGTTAGAGGTTAGAACTTGAAGAGATCTTTCTTTGGGGGGGGGGCACTATTTAATCCACTACATGCTGCTATGTCTCCTAAGACCCCTGCAGTCCAGTCGAAAGGGTCCACCCCAGTGTCCCCCTGGACCCAGGGGCAGCCCTCTCCCCTGATGGTCCAATCCTGTCCAGCCTCCCCCACCCGCTCCCTCTCATCGCTCTGTCACCCTTCCAGGCCTCCTGGTCTCCACTGGAGCCTCCCCAGTGTCAGCTGAGTCTGTAAGAGGAGGAGGGGTTACACATTCAGTCCTTGTGTGGTCGTCACATTGCTCTCTGGGGACTGTCCCTGGTTTCAGAGCACGTTCATGTCCAGGACCCCATCTCAGTACCCTCCTGGCTCCATTGTACATATGGAAAGACTGAGGCTCAGAGAGGGCAAACGACTTGCCCAATGTCACACAGCTAGTGCATGGCGTAGCCGGAACTTGAACCCAGGCCTTCAGGCACCAAGTTCAGGATTATTGTCAGTTAGCCACCTCTGTGACACCGCGTGGAGGTATCCCTGTCCGCATTAGGACCAGGCACATGACAAAAGAGCCTTCTGAGCAGAACAGGGCCACTTAGCCTTAATGTGCCAGAGACGGTGAGGTGGCTGGTGCCCCAGTCACCCCACCCTCCGCCCCATGGGAGACATGTGGATGAGGTGTCATGAGAGTGACCTCTTTAGGGACAGGAAGATGCCCCTGTAGATGGTCCAGCAGCCTGTCCTTCACCTTGTTACGGCGGCCTTTCTCCATTTCTTAGCATCTGCTGTTCAGGACGATTCCGACCCTGAACAGACAATGATGTGGGGTGTACATTGGGAGCAAAGGTCCCGGCTCCCCTTCTCCGTGTCCCCCATGTGTGCCTGCCTCGTGCACTTGCTGCTGCTTGTCTAGTGGTTATTCTAACTGTTGCCTGGTGTTGAGGCCTGTTGATATATCGGTGGCCTTTTATATATGTGGTGGGTCATTTGTGTGACTGATTTCATGGCTCAGGCCTCCCGCTGAAGGACACCCCTGGAAAGCAGTCTGACAACTCAGCTCGCAGGATGAAAATGCAGGATGAAGAAGGAGAAACATGGCTGGAAAAGGAGGGGACAGAGGAACAGGGGGCTGCCATTACCTTACCTCCCCTCCTGGACCACACACACAGCCAGCTGGACGCAGTTGGAGCAGAAATGAGGCAGGGCATGGACAGAGTTCAGCTATTGCACCCCGACATCGAAGTCCTTTCTCTCCTGGGAAAAGGAAATGACGTGGGCGAGGGGAAACGGCCGTGAGAACGGTCTTGCGCTGCCCACTGGCGCACCAGAGGCTGCGGGGGTCCCCAGTGCAGACTCCGAAAGATGACCGGGAGCGGAACAGAAAGTCCTGCTTGGTTTCTGGAGCCCGGGTCGCTCAAACGGCTGTGTGACGAGGTTTGCTTATGTCTCATCACCGCAGGGACAGGTCACGTCCTGCTGTGTCTTGCTGACAAGTGTTGTTTGCCACCACAGGGGTTGGCCTGAATGCCCCGGTCTGCGGGGTCTTTCTTTCTTTCTCTACTTTTTCCTCTTCTTTTCTCCTTCCTCCCTCTCTTTTAAAATAATGTATTATTTAAAATACCAGAAGGCTTAAAGACAAATACAAGTCATAATTATAACCGTATCCCCTGGCTTAGGAAATAAAACGTCACATCTGCGGCAACACTCCCTGCGTCCCGCCCCGGCCGCCCCGGACCCTGCTCACCGAGGGCAGCCTCTTCCCGCCTGGACCAGGTGCTGCTTGGTCTCATATAATCTGGCTGCTTAGGCAGCATGTAATATGATTTCACATGTTTGAAGTCTCATATAAATGGTGTCGTTTATCTGCTCTAGCTGATATGCATCCTTCACAACTAAGTTTTGTTTTGTTGTTGTTTTTTCAATGCTCCTCGTAGGGTTTATCAGGGTTGTTACGTGGAGTTCCGGCTCGATCATTTTAACTGCTGTGTGTGCTCCACTGTGTGAAAATGTCACACTTGATCCCTGCTCTTGCTGCTGAACTCTGCCCATGTGTGTGTGCGTGTGTGCACTATGACAAACCACACCTGTGAGCGTGTGTTACCATCCCCTCCCCAGCATGGTAGCAAAACCGCACTTCTGGGGCCCCACCCAGCCCCTCCTGTCCGGCCTCCGAGTCTCCGAAGGAAACAGTGCTACCTGCTGCCTGTCAGGTGGGGCATGGGGTGCGACACACTGCCCTTGGCCTTTCAGAGATCTGCCCCTATGGGCTGCTTCCGGGAGGGCAGCCTCCTGCCCCTTACTCCCCGCCCCCCTCAGGGCACAGAAGACCCTGGCAGAGCTGGTCAGTAGAAAAAGACATACTGTAGGGAGTTGGAAAGGGCGTCTTGAAATTGTTTAATCATCGAGCATTTATAATGTCCACCCCTCCCAAGAGAATCAGGACACTCTTATCTACTAGAATATTATATAGCAGGAAAACCGACTGAGCTGGAACCACAAGTATCAACTCAGCTCAATCCCATATGCGATGTCGGGAAGAACCCTGGGTGTGATCAATGCCGAATTTGACACCTAAGCAGAGAGGGCAAAGCCATTCAAGTCCCATGACGCAGCTCCATTCTGGAAAGAACCGAGGGGTGAGCTGGACCGGGGGAGGGCTCAAACTGCGTTCCCAGGGCACCCAGTCTTCCGTGACAGGGCGGCCTCAGGGCCAGGCCCTAGTCCCCCCAAGATTCCAGGCAGGCTGGCCCCTCCTTTACAAGGGACCCCTCGGGCTCCATCTGGACCCCTGCCTCTCTTGAGAGTGGGAGTAACCCACAGGGGCGGCAGTACTGATGCTTCCAGCCCGTCTACCCAGTTCACATCCGCTATTTCATGATCCCTTTTTCACCACTGATTTATACATTAGCTTCCACACAAGTGTCACTTCGAACAAAAATGTTCTCTTGATCAAACACAATTTTTGAAAACTCCTGACCTTGTCCATTTCCTCAAGGACAAAAGAAGGCACAGCAACCAGAGAGGTGGCGCTGTGACTCAGCCAGCCCCCCGCCCAGCCCATCAGTGGGCCCTGTGGCTTCTGGCTGGCCGCTCTGCATCTCGGGGCCTGGGTTCCCTGTGGATTGGACCCTCCTGTGGTCCCTCCAGGGCCGGCATTGTGTGGCGTGCCCTGTCCTCCCTGGGGTTCACAGAACCCGGCAGGACAGGATGGATGGGCAATGAGGGAGTCAGAAACACGAAGCGTGCACTGGGAGAACAGACCCAGCAGGACCCCAGGGCCAGCACCCTGCGAGAAAAGGTCCTGCAGACAAGCCCATGCCCACGTCCCACGGTGGGCAGGCACCCAGGAAGGAGCAGGAGGTCCTGCCCATCCATCTCCCCCTGCAGAGCCACCTCTTCCTGCCGCCCTGCATCTGACAAGGCCTGGGGCTCCAGGCACAGAGGGGTAAGTGCCTGGACCTGCTGAAACGGACAGGCCCCGTGTTCCAGGAAACAAGTCAGGCCTCCTGCACAGGTGCCAGCCCAGGGGGGTAACAAGCTGGCCCCAAGGCACACAACCCTTGGGGAGGGCTGGAACCCGTGGCTGTAAAGGCCTCACGGAACCCCTAGCACAGGGGTCCCAAACGCCCCCAGAGCAGGGCTGGTACTCAATTCTTGGAAGTCTGTGGCTGCCAGGGACCAGAGCAGCCATGCCTCCCAGTCTGAGGTCCTTGAGAAGCCCTGGGGGCTGGGGACATGATGCATTCCCCTGTCCAATAGGAACACCCAAGGAGGGCATGAGGTGGCCATTCCTACCACCCCAGCACCTCGGGCACCTCACAGTCTCCAGAGCTGGGTCAGCAGGAGCTGGTCCAGCAGAGGAATGCAGACTCGAAACAGCATCATCAGTTTGGGACAGGATCCTTCCCTTAACTGTTCAATTATTCAAGAAACAATTATTTACCATGTCTACATGTTTCCAGGGTCTGGAGGTACAGAAATGAACAGAACAAACACAGACCCCCATTTCCCTGCTGCTTACAAATAACAAGAAAAAGAAGTAAAATGTGTCATTTCAGCTAGTGGTCAGAGCGAAGGGGCAAAATGGGGCAGGGAAGGGGTGAGTAGTGTGGAGGGAAGAGGGAGGGGTGATATCAGATGGAGAGACCAGAACAGGCCTCACAGAGGAGGTGACACTTGAGTGAAGGCATAAAGGAAGGAGGGAGCCATAGAGACTTGTGAGGGGAGAGCATTCCAGGCAGAGGACACAGCTAGTGCAAAGGGCCTGGGGCAGAAGCATGCCTGGCCTGCTTGAAGAAAGCATGGGTGGAATGGTGTGACCCAGCAGAGGCAGAGCCGGAAGAGCGGTCTCATAACCGCAGTCAGATGGCTCCCTCGCACTTGGTGGTGGGGGGATTGAGGAGGAGGAAGAGGCAGCCTTCTCATTCTATTCAGGCCTCCAACTGATTGAGCAAGGCCCACCCACATTAGGAAGGGGAGTCTGTTTCCCTCAGCCTACTGCCATAAACGTAAAGATCGCCCATCAGCACCCTCACAGAAGCACCCAGAATAAAGTGTAGCAAAAGTCTGGGCATGGTATGACCTGATCAGGCAGACACATAAATCCGACTGTCACGGGGGCTGTGACAGAGTGAAAGTTCCAGCTTCGCCATGTCCCCTATTCATGTCCCGTTATGTCCCCAACACTGAAGACCGTGCTTGGCACAGAACGGGCACCAAACACTTGACGAAGTGGTGGAGTTTGCCTGGGTAAGTACAGGACCTGAGGCTCCACGGGGTCCCAGGGTTTGACCATCGCCCACAGCTCCTGGGCGGCAGCATGCTGGCTCGTGTTCAAGGTCCAGTGCTCCTGCAGGGATGGAGGGGGGGTCTGGTTGCATTTGCTGGTCTCCGGGGTGTAAATCCTTCCCCTGCCACCAATTTGAAGCTGTGATGTGGTGTCACTGGACACGGAGTTGGGAAAAGATGTGCCCTGCAGTTCCTGGAAGGAAGCTATCCTGAGCCACGTCCCGCCGGCCACTGCCCGGGGCCCCCCGGGTACTCTTTCATTCCCTAGATCCTGTTAAATACAACAATTCTGCTTCAGAACTCCCTCCCCCGCCCCCAAATAACCCCACCTCGTTTTCAAGAAAGTGACCTCAGTTGAGTACCTGGATGCTTCTGGGCCTCGGTTTCCCCATCTGTATCATGTCTAAGCACCACAAATCATCCCTGTCTCTAGAGGGTCCGGGCCTGGTCGTGTGCACTGCCCCTGAGGGACACCAGGGGGCAGCCTTTCCCCATTGAAGATGCCAGCTGCTGTAATCGCTCCATCAGAGCATCCCTCTTAGCCAAACCCAACCTGGGCAGAGCGGCCCTGCCTGCTTTATGAATCAGCGATTGTGCCCAGCCTGGGGCGGGCGTCCACATAAAGGGCCCATTGTTTGCACGGAGGCCTTTTGTTGCAGTGGGCACCCAGGGAAACCAGGATTGGGCTGGGGCCCTCGATGGCTCTCTGGTGGCAACTGGTGGCCATGGGGGGTGGGAGTACCACCACGGTCATCACTCGCACCATCTACCAAGGATGCTGTGACAGGTGGCACTTCTTAGCTGTGCCCTTGGCCCTGTCTTCCCCTTGTGCCACCCCTGCAGCAGCCTGAGTTTCCTTCCTGGGTCTTGGGGATTCCTCTGGCTACTCTGACCCTATGTAACCGAACAGGGATTCACAGATCAGTGCTGCAAGCTGGGGTTTTGGGAGATTTGAGCTCCATTTGCATCTCCCTCCATTGCAGTGGAAGGGTAAGGCTTGGAGCCATATTCTTGATAAGATAGCCTTTGAGCCCTCTGCTAACGTGGAATCAGAGACTTGGCACCACCCTGTGGCCAAGCTGTACCTTTGGGGACCTCGTCCCAGCTCTCCTGGCTTGTTGACTTTAGCCCTGTGGACCCATCTCCATCCTCCCCAATCCCGGCTACTTCCCACCTCAGGGCCTTTGCACTTGCTGGTCCCTCTGCCCGAGCCTCCCTTCCTCTCTCCTCTGACACAGATACATGCCAGTCAACTCACCCTCGTCCTTCAGGTCCCAGATTAAATGCCCATCCCTTTTCCCAGGGTCCTAACATGTCCCCAGTATTCTGAAGGGTATTGGTTTTCAAAGGACTGTCAAGGTCAGGGTGTTTTCTCTGTGTCTTCCCAAATCGCCCATGCTAGTGCTGCCTCCTGAGGGGTGCACACCTTTGGCATGGACACCACAGCTCTGCCCTACCCCCAGAGCAGTTCCTTCAAGGGCCAGGCTTGTCAGCTGAGTCTTTGAACCTGTGCCTGCCCTGCTTTCGAACTCCCGAGGCCTGCAGTGTGCCGCCCACACCCCAAGGTCAGCACGAGCCCCAGGCCAGCCCCTGCCACCTCCCCAGCCTCCCTTCCTGTGGGTCTCCTGCATTCCACCTCCCCCCACACTCAGATCAGAAGACTTTCCACAAAGTCTCTTGGTCTCTGCCCCCTCCCCAGGTTAGGCTGCCCAGTGCGCATTAGCAGAAACTGGAGCCATGCAGGTAACTGGGCAGCAAGCCGGTGGAGAGGATGGCTTCCTCGTTGCCTTTGGATTGTGGATGTCGCTGGCTAGGTGGGAAGAGAAGAAGGTGAGCTGGGGGGTATGAATTCGTGAAAAGGTGGAGTGTGATAAAGGGGCAGGGCTTGTGCCCCCTTATCCCTGGACTGAGGCCTAATGGGGGAGAGAGGGTTTCACCCCTGGGTGAATTACTCCAGATGCGAAACCCAGGATGGCATGAGGAGGGCACTGCTCATGGGAGGATGCTCAGGGGTCAGCAGCTCGGCTCTATCCAAAACCTGGTTCTCAGCTCGCCCACTAAGCCTCCCTGGGCAAATCAGGCACCTCCCCGAGCCCACTTCCTATCTGCAAGACCAGCCTGTACCTCTCCCCAGGAATTGTTGGAAGGATCCACACGAGGAGTCCGCACGTCTGCCGGCCTATGGTTAGCTTTCAGCAAATGTCAGACCCTGGCTGTGTCCTGTTTAGTTCCTTTGAAATCTTGTTCAAACAACCGGAGAGGCATGCAATAGTCTGTGTGTAAGTCCAGTGCACTTCGCCAGGTGTGAACACACCCGACGGGCCACGTTTATTTTATTTGAAATCCTTGACTTTTCAACGAGCAGAAGTTCAGTATAGCAGGTCAGAGCTCAGGCCCCGGAGTCCCGAGGCATGAGCTCTAGGATCAAGGGCCAGTTTGCTTTGTCATGGAATCCCCCGGGCCCAGGACAGCACCTGATATGTAGGTGTTCTGTGTGTATTGGTTGAATTTAAGCTACTTCTTCGAGTTGCTGAGTCTCAATTTCTGCATCTCAAAAGAGAGATTCTAATGGTACCTGCCTCAAAGGGCTGCTGTGAAGGTTCACTGATA
Source organism: Tonatia bakeri (assembly GCA_004024845.1). NCBI lineage: Eukaryota > Metazoa > Chordata > Mammalia > Chiroptera > Phyllostomidae > Tonatia > Tonatia bakeri. Next base: position 438,532 of record PVIA01000446.1, on the reverse strand, counting down.
CGGCACATGGAAAGCACACAGCACACGGCCTAGAAAAGCTACCTGCCAGGCACTCAGTAGCGGGTAGTTCACAGGGCTACACCTGTGGCTCCCAGGCGACCAGAACACTTGATGAAGAAAAGCAGCCCTCATTTGAGGGTTTGCTGCTTTTTTACAAAGCACAGGGATTTCACTTCTCAGTCTACACCTCTGGAAATCTGTTTGTTAAAGCAAGATCCAGCAGGTCTTAGCAAAACCCACGAGCACGTTGATGGAACTGGGTGGATTAATCCTTGGGCTCAGGCGTGAGGGTGTGGCCCCACAGCCCAGGAGGGGCCCTGGGCGTCCCTGGCATTGGTGGAACCAGCCCAGAGGACCCCCCTCTCCATCCCCCCAAGCACTGGTGCGGTGCAGTGGGGCTCTAATGCTCGCAGCGGGTTGGCTGGAGAACCACGCGAGTCCAGAGCGGCTCTATCCGCCTGACGCTGCGCTGCCCTGGCTGACGTTCCTCGGGCTGCTAAGCCGAGAAAGAAAATGGAGGGTTTATCTGTTTTTTTTTAATGTAGTTTTTGAACTAAAATGCAAGTCTATTTGTTCATAATTTATGAGTCCAATTTCTATCTAGATGCTGTTGTCTAACTTCATGAGATTTTTACTCATCTTTTTTAATGGAAATTTTTGGGGTGACATTGGTTAACAGCATTCTACAGGTTTCAGGTGTGCAATGCTATGATATGTCACCTGGATATTGTGTTGTGTGTTCCCCACCGCAAGTCAAGTCCCCTCCATCACCGTTTAGCCCCCTTTACCTTCTTCTACCTCCCTCACCCCCTTTCCCCTGGTCACCCCCATACTGTTGTGTCTATGAGGGTTTTTTGTTTTGTTTTGTTTTTGCTTAATCCCTTCACCTTTTTCATCTAAACCCCTCCCCTGATGCAGGCCAGGGAGTCTCAGCCTCCACCCCCCACCCCCGCCCCACACACACACACCCTCCCTTCTGCTCTGCTGGGAGAAAGTCAGTAGCCCTCCCCTTCCCGAGGCAGGGGGCGGGGCCTCCAGCCCCTGACCCAGTTTCACCAAACATCCCCGAAGGCCTTTCCCTCTCTGGGCCTCTTCCGGCTGCCATGCACCGACAGGAACTCTTCAAGGGCCCTCCCTGTAGTCTCATTCAGGGTGGGCAAGGGCCTGGCACCCCTGACTACTGGCTGTCACCTGGTCCAGCTGCAGAACCTGCTTCTCTTTGTCGTTAAGCTGCCAGGACTAGACCCCTTCCCAGAGACTGTAAGTGGAGCCCCAGAGGCTCCTTGTGCAGCGCCGCCATCACAGCCTGTGTCCACTGGCACTGCCCAATGGAGGCTCTCCGGACCAGGAGAGCTGGCTAGTGGGGGACCTGGAGGGCTTGGAGGGACAGAAATGGTGGCAAACGTTAAGTAGCAGAAGAGAGGGGCTGTGACTGTGAGGGCAGACGTGTGGGTGCCAGCTGAAGCCCTGCTGAGCCACAGGCTGAAGGCACAGGCCGTGGAGTTGGCCTTCCTGGTTTCCAGCTTGGAGTCAGGAGGGCCCTAGGATCCAGACTGAGCCTGCAACTCACTGACTGGGCGACATCAACAAGCCACTGTCTCTCTCAGAGCCTCCCACCTGCAAATGGGAGCACTGTATCGCCCCCCTCCCTCCCACCCCTCCCCCCACACACACTTAGAGCTGGGGAAAGGGCTCACCGGCACTTGAGCACGCGGCTCTGGCCCCAACGCCAGGCACGGCTGCCTCCACGACAGCCGCTGTTACTGTTGCCAACCAAACAACACGGAGGAAACCCAGCAGCCTTTTGGGAACCTGCTGTTCCCTGGAAACTGCGCGGTATGTTTCCCAGACCCACCCTTCGGGGGGGCTCCTTCTTGCATCTTGACTCTCCCCTTGCCCTCGGATCCGCTCTCTGCACCACGACCTTTAAAACCCAAATCAGCTCCCATCACGCTTGTGCTGAAAACCTTCCAAAGGCTTCCCAATCCCAAGGCTTTTAGAATAACTTTCTCTCCTTCTTGGGACCTGCGGGGTTGGGCTGGCTGCTCCCCACGCCCTTTTCTTCCCTTGTGCGGCACCTGGGCCTTCTTACAGCTCCCCGCACTGCGCAACTCATCCCCACACATGCGCAGCTCACCCCCGCTGCGCGGCCGGTGCCCTTCCTTCTGCCGCAACGCACCCCTCGGTGCCGGTGCCCCTCTCCTCCACCTCCTGCCAGTCCCTGCTCAGGTGCCTCTCCTCGAGGAAGCCTCCTCTAACCCTGGCCCCGCCATCACCCAACCCCCTTGCCTTGCTTAGTTTCATTCCTAGCACTTGTCACTCTCAGAAATGAGAGCTCTGTAGTTTTTTGTGTTCTCCCCTCCAGCACAGAAGCCAACGAAAGCAGGGGATTTATCTTGTTTCCAGGGCGAGGCTGAGGCTGAAGACAAGTCTCTAACTCAGGGTTTGTGAGATCCAAAGGTGTCAGCTCCCCTAAGCTCACCAGGGTGCCCCAGCGCAGAGGGAACCAGAGCCCCATCACAGATGGGACAGTGCAGCTCCAAGGGCTGAAGTGACTTGCCTGATACCATGCAGCCTGCGGAACCGAGGCTGGGGTCAGTCCCATCCCGGCGCAGCAGGCTAGCCGTATGGGGAGTGTGGGTGGCGGCTTGAGCCACCCCTGGCCTCCAGGACACCCGGCAGGTGTAGTCCCAGGGCTGCTCACTCTTGTGACAGTCCCAGGAAATCCAGACAAGAGCAGTTGACCGTAGACAATACAGTGGACGGCACATGAGCGCATTCCGTGGGGGTTGTCGCTGGCACGGGGAGCTAAGGGCGGAGCCAGGGGGAAGACCCAGACTATGGTGTGCCGCTTAGGACCCTCCATAAATCACACTTTCTTACAGGCGTTTCCATTTTCACAAATTCTGAAACAAAACACGGCTCTTCTCTTCCTTGGAGCAGATGTTAATTTGCAATGCAGAAACCTCCATTCGTTGATGGTTTTCCATTATCCTTATAATTGCTCCCTCATACAGTGCTCGATAAAGTTATAAACCTGTCCTCTGGGAACACCAAGTCAATACAGGCTATTGATTAGGTGGTGAAACAGTCTCCAGTGCTCTCCAGTCGGGGCACGCCTTGGCTGCCCGCTAGGAAGACTCCGTGGGAGTCGGGGATATGGGCCTCAGTGGCGCCTCTTCCCCAGGGCAGGGTCTCCTTGGATCTACATGCAGGGCTGGGGAGGGTGGTGCCGCTCAGAGACCAGGCTCCCATTAAAAACGAGCTGGGGAGACCAGGTGGACCCCAGGGGACAGTGTCCAGCCCTCTGTAGGTACCCTAAGAAGTGTGTGGGGCCACTTTGCCCTGGAGGGGGTCATTCTAGTTTTTGTTTGGCAGAGAGGACCTGCCTGGGTTTGAATCCTGACCCCTCCATGCTCCAGCTGTGTGACCTTGGGCGAGTCACTTCACCTCTAAGCCTGGGGCTCCTTGTGTTTGTAAAACAGGTGATAATGACACCTCTGCTAGCCCTCTGGGTTGGGGGCTGGGGGATTAAATGAAACCAATCGAGTGAAGAGCTAAATGCGTGTCTAGACACTGATACCCACTGAGGACGTTGTGGGCTCTTCGACACTCGGACTCTGCTGGGTTGCCCTTTAAGCTGTCTGCCTTCCTGACGGGAGAGGCAAGTAACCCACACGAACTAACGTTTACTGAGCACTTTCCATAGCCGGCGGCCACTGGATGGGCACGTGGAGCCTCCTCCTTCAGGGGCCTCTCTGGGAGATGCTGGCAGAGACCATAGCAGCACACAGAGTTTTCGGGGCGGCCACTGCAGGGTTAATCCAAGCTCCCTGAAGCTCCCGCCTCCCCTCGCCACCCCCACCCACCCTGGCCTTCTCTCCCAGTGCAACTTTAATAAGCCAATATCAAAACCATCTTAGGCCTGGAGCTTTCAAAGATTTAAGACTTTTAAATGTGAAGCACCTCATTATATCCGACTATTTTCAATAAAAAAGACCTGATAAGCCATTGATATGACACCAGTTATCAGTGGGATTTGTTTGACGTCGATTGGAAATGTGCACGGCTTGCTTTTTGGGGGTAATGGAATCAAACACTTAGAACTGCTCAGGGCTAGTAGATCACTTTTCAAGTAAGAACATTAGAACGGAGAGGGACCCTGTTTGGGGGCTTGTAAAAATAAAGCACTATTGTACAGTAGGGCACAGAGCAGCGCTACATGGACAATTGACTTACTTCCTATTAATCAACTACAATGTTTACCTTCTTACTCCAACCATTTCCAAACCATTAAAACTAAGAGGATTAGCATCGCGTTTCTGCCAAGGTGTACTTTCATTTCAGCAAATACTACTTTCGCTCTCGGAGGAGATTAAAGGCATGAAAGGAATGGTTTCTTTATCGGGCATACTGTGTCACACAGGTTCCAAAAAAATAAAAATTATCTGGTTTAAAAGAATACAGTGTCCTTGTCCAATAAAAGCCAAGTGCAAAAAAGAGTTAAATTTCAGGACCAACAACATACATCGTGAAGAATGATCCAATGTCAAGAGCGAGGACTTGTGGCCGTGTAAACAGGGCCGAGGAAGGGATCATTCAGGCACCAGCAGAGACGTGGTTGTCTTCAGGTAGGTTAGGTTTGAAGGAGCCACATGCTTCTAGTACAGCATTTTAAAACGTGCAAGCACTACAGTCTGAACATGAGGAGATTTGCCTTACGTGGATTTGCCTCTACTTTACATGGAATTCCTGCAAATTATTAAGAGGTGATGTTTTCAACCTTCTTTCTTTTAGACATGTGTGCATTTTGTATACAGCCAACTTGCAAAATTCATCCTTTCACTATCAAAAATGTGATCAAAAGCACATTTTAGAAAAAAGTATTCTCTCTGTCTTAAGTGTATTATTACACAGCTCACAGTTACCTCAAGGTCTAGGTCAGGCGTTTGCCAAGTGCAGTTGCTGCACCAGCAGCACAAACATGTCTGGGAACCTTTGGCAATGAAAAACCCCAAGCTCCTCCTAGAGCAGCTGGATCAGAAACTCTCCAGGAGGGCAGGGCCCAGCTAACTGTCCTCCAGGGGATTCTGGCACTCACTGATCTAGGGCTCATTCTCTCGGGTAACGAGAGATTTAGAGAGAGATATGAACTTGCCCAAGGGTCATACATCCTGTGAGTGACAGATCCAGAGCTAACATCGGTACAGAGCAAATAGGGAATAAAATGCAGGTGAGTCTCATTGCAACAAGAGAGTAAAAATACTAATGCGCAAAAAAAATAGATGAATTAAAAATTTAAAAAGAGAAACAGCAAGAGAATATTTGCACAATAGGTTAACCGCAGGATTCCTTTAAATAGTTCCAGCCACCAAGTACAATGATCCAATTTGCAAACCAATGGATGTGCATAGAGCTGCTTGGGAACATATTGAAATAAATACATTCAACGAAGTGCACACAGACGGCTACGCACATGGTCAGCGGGAGGCTGAGCATCCCCGTTTGAAACACCAGCAATCCATGCACAAAGGTCAGTGTCAACAGATCTTGAAGAAGGTCCTGCAATCCTCCACCCTCACCCCACCTCCAGGAGGGCTGCACAAGAACCCACTCTTCTTGGCATCCTCACCAGTTCTGGGCATTCTCCTTTTATAGTTAATCTTTACTAACTTGATAGTCAATAAATGATACATCAATTTTGTTAACATTTCATATCCCCTTGTTCATATATAACTGATTATAAAGCAATACTTGCTTATTGTTAAACTCTGGAAATTATAGAAAAGAATAAAGAAGATAATCAGAATCTATAAATCCCACTGACCTGGTACGTCCATTGTTCATAATTTTCTTCTAACATTTTTCTGGGCACACTTTAAACATACTCATGATCCCACTACATATACAATTTTATACTATTCTATTTCATTAACAATAACACCTTAGCAGGTTATTACATCAAAAACTCTTTGCAGGGTTAGGCATTTTTGAAAAGAATAGTAGATTTGAAGACATAGCAATAGAAAGTATTCTAAATGAAACTCAGAGGTGAAAAAGACTTTTACTGTGGACCGAGGTCAGGATGTGAAACACACATGTCGCTGGAGTCCCTGAAGGAAAAGAGCAAGGGCACCAAAACGTGTCTGAAGTAAGAGCATCCAAATATTTTCAAAATTCGATTAAAACTATGAATTCACATATATAAGAAGTTCAGTGAAACATAAACTCAAAAAACATAAATAAAACTCCAAACAAATTATACCATAATTAAATTGCTCAATAAACCATCAATAAATAGAAATCTTAAAAGTATTGCGAGGGAAAAAAAGACAGGAAGCCCATAGACGAAGATGGAATGACAGCGGATTTCCCCTTAGAAACAATGTGAGCTAAGAGACAGTGGAGCGACACCTTCAAAGCCCTGGAATGAAACACTGACCACCTAGAATTCTGTATCCAACAAATATATTTGCAAAATTAAGGCAAAATAAAATACTTTGGAAGATATACAAAAGCTGAAAGAATTCATCACCAGCATACCTGGATTATAAGGAATGTTCAAGGAAGCCATTTAAACTGGAGAAAAACTGATACTAAATATGAACACACAGGAAAACAATGGAATAAAGAGGACTGGAATTGGAGGTTATATAGGTAAGCATAGAAACTTTTCTTATTATTTAAGCATCTCTAAAAGTATTGTTTAAAATATCAACTGTTCAAAGCAAAAATGGTAGCAGTGTTCTCTGCAGTTTACAATATGTATGCAAGTAAAATGATTGATGTGATAGCATAAAGGCCAAGAGAAGAAATGAAAATATACTTTTATAAAGTCCTTATAATGCACATCAATGGTATAAGATCTCTTGGACACCAAATGTGACAAATTAAATATGTATCCTCTAAATCACCTACTAAAATAACACAACAAAGAGTTATAGCTAATCCATCAATTAAAAAGATACAATAAAATCATAAAAAAAACCCCAAAACAATTCAGCCCTGGCTGGTGTGTCTCAGTGGATTGAGCACTGGCCTGTGAACCAAAGGGTTGCCAGTTGGCTTTCTAGTCAGGGCACATGCCTGGGTTGGGGGCCAGGTCCCCAGGTGGGGGAATGTGAGAGGTGACCACACATTGATGTTTCTCTCCCTTTCTTTCTCCCTCTTCTCCTCCGTCTAAAAATAAATAAACAATATCTTTTAAAAATATTAATTAAAAAACACAATAAAAAAACACACAATTCATCCAAATAAAGAAAGGAAAATGGAAACAAAGAATAAAGAACAGGCGGGACAAATAAACACAATTATAGGTTTAAACCCAATTATATCAATAATCACATTAAATGAAAATGATGTAAACACCCCAAATAAAGGGCAGACAGTGTGATATTGGATAAAATAAGAAGACACAACTATATGCTGCCTATGAGAAACCTCTTTTAAATACAAAAACATAAAGGAGTTAACAATACAAAGGTGGGAAACGATACCGATGTTAACACTGATCAGAAAAGAAAAAAGCTGGAGTGACTGTATTAATAGGGGAAAAAGTAGATTTCAGAGCAAAGAACATTATTACCAAGGGTTACTTTGTAACCATTAAGGAATAAGTTAGCCAAAAGGACACAACAACCTTAAAGGATTATGTGCCTCATAGCAGATTTTTAAAATACACGAAGCAAAACACTGATAAAATCACAAGAAAAAAAATAGACAAAGCCACAATTATATTGAGGATTTTAACATGCCTCTCTCAATAACCATATAGACAGAAACTCATTAAGGCTACAGAACATTTGAGCAAGACTGCCAGTCAACTTGGCCTCATTGACATTAACAAAATATTCTCCCCAACAAGAGCAGACTAGGCTTTTTTAAAAAGTGCACACAGAACATTTATTCTGGTCCATTAAAAAAAGTGCCAAAAATTTTAATAGATTCACATTGTGTACAATGTATTATCTAATGACAATGGTATTCAGTTAAAAATCAACAACAAGACAGTAGCTCCTAAATCTCTAAACTAAATAATACACAACTCAGGGTTCAAAGAAAATATCAACAGGAATGTCAAAACATAGTGCAAGGTAAATGAAAGTGAAAGTAGGACCTACCAAAATTTGTGGGATATAGGTAAAGCAGTATTTAGAGGAAATTTTGTAGCACTCAAATGCCTGCATTAGAAAAAATTCTAAAATCAATAACTTCAGCCTCTATCGTATGAAACTGGGAAAAGGGCAAAATAGACTCAAAGAAAGCAGCAGGAGGGAAATAATGAAGAGCAAAGCAGAAACCAATAAAGAAGAAAGAAAAACACCATGTAGAAAATCAATGAAATCAAAGATGGTTCTTTGAAAGCATCAATAAAACGATAAACCTCTGGCCAGGTAAATCAGGAAGGAAAGAGAGGAGATACAAACTAGCAATATCAGTGATGAGAGCGGTAACAGCATTACACACACCACAGATATTAGAAGGAGAGTTAAGAAATACTATGAACAACTCTAGGCTAATATATTCAGCAACTTATATAAAATTTAAATGTCCTTTAAAAGGCAGAAACTATAGAACCTCACACAAGAAAAAATGGGTAGTTTGAATAAGTTTTATACTTATAGAAGAATTTAAATTTATGTTAAAAACTTCCACACAAATAAATCTCCAAGGTCAGATGGCTTCACTGGTAATTCTGCCAAAGATTTAAGAGAGAAATTATACCAAGTCTGCATTCTCTATTCTAGAAATTTGAAGAGGGAGGAATATTTTCCCGTTTATTTTATAAGGCAAACGTTATTTTGATACCAAAACCAGACAGAGACATTACAAGAGATCTATAGACAAGTATTCCTCATACACATAGATGCAAACATTCTTAACAAATTTTAGCAAATAAAATGCAGTAATATATTTTTTTAAAAATAATACATCATGGCCAAATGGAGTATATCCTAGGAACTCAAGACTGCTTTGACATTTAAAAATCAATTACTGTAACTTGCTACATTAGCATAAAAAAGACTAAAAAAGAGAGAAAATATGACTGTTTCACTAGATAATATAGCAAAAGCATTTGACAAAAATCCAACATCTATTTCGGTAAATACACTTTGCAAACTAGGAATAGAAGGAAATTTTATCAGCATGATAAGAGACATCTACACAAATGATGTCAACCTATAGTTGACTTCATCAGTAATGGTGGAAGATTTAATGCTTTTCTTCAAGATAGGGAACAAGGCTCTAAACAAGGTAATAAGGCAAGAAGAAGAAATAAAAATATTCCAAATGGAAAGAAAGAAGTAAAACTGCCTTTATTAGCAAATAACATGATCGTGTGCATCAAAAAACATTTGTATTTCTATACACTGACAATAAAGAAATTAAAAATTGAAGTTTAAAAATACCATTTACCTACAGCACGAAAACATGAAATGTTTAGAGTGAATCTGACGAAGAATGTGCAAGACCTATACCCCGAAAACATTGCTGAGAGAAATTAAAGACCTAACTAAATGGCCCTGGCTGGTGTGGCTCAAAGGATTGAGCACTGGACTGTGAACTGAAAGGCTGGTGGTTCAATTCCCAGTCAGGGAACATGCCTGGGTTGTGGGCCAGGTTCCCAGTAGGGGGCACACGAGAGCCAACTAATCCATGTTTCTCTCGCACATCTCCGTTTCTCTTCCTCTCTTTCTCCCCCCCTTCCCCTCTCTCAGAAAATAGATAAATAAATCACATCTCTTTTTTTAAAGACCTACATAAATGGGGCCCTGTTGAGATCATGGATCACATAAACCAAGAGGCAAGAGTGCAGGGCTGGGCCCAGGGTAGCTCAGTACAGTCAGCAGAGACCAGGTTCTCTCATGCAGCCCCGGGGAAACATTCTGTCCTCTGGTCCAAGATGGCTTCTGAAGCTCACAATTTCAAGCAGCAGGATGGAGAAAGGTCAAAAAAGCCAACAGGGGCATGCCCCCTTTCTTTTAAAGAGACTTCCTAGAAGTCTTAAGTATTACTAGTGAGAATTTGTTGCGTGGCCACACAGGCAAGGGATGCTGGGACATTTTGCCTGGTGGATATGAGGAGGCCCCCAGAAGCAGTTTCCACACTCTCAGCCTCCGGAAAGTCATCCCACCCCTTGCACCCCACCACTCTAGTTACAACCTGAGCAAGTTACGGCAGCTGATCTCCAAAGGGGCCTTGCCAGCCAAAGATTCCTTTCTCTCGTGGCAAGTTCTTCCAGAGTGAGTCACGCCTTCCAAGGTGCTCATATTTCTTCTCCACTCCCTCCCCCCAGCAAAACCAGTTATCTTACTAACTTCCCAGGTATAAAACAAGACAGTGATACCTGCCCATCTAATTGCCTGGAGGACTGACTAACCGCAGGTGAGCCACCTGACCCATAGCAAGAGGGGAGGCAAGGGTAGCCCCTTTTGCAAAATTGTGTAAGGCGGCTCTTTCCTGTCCTCCTAGGCAGGCTGAGTTTCACAGTAACGTGATTAAAAATAGAGTCTAACCACCGTTTCAGGTGGCCAAGTTCAACCTACTGAAGGTAGAAATTAAAATACTCCCAAAGATGTTGAAGTCCATCCTTCCCACGAGGTTCTGGGAGGGTGGCTTGTTTCTTCCCAAGCCCAGGTCTTGAAGGGAACTGAATATTTAGGTCTCAAAAAACCAGCAGGCCCTCCACGCCCCCAATCAGAGCCTTCCACTCCAACTCCTGACAAACCCACACGGCGCATGTGCAGTGTGCTGGGCTCCACCCTGGCCTCTTCCCGGGGGGAGTCCTTCCTCAAACAAAAACACAGAAGATTCCTAAGGAGGGTGGAGCTGTCCCCTGCGCATACCAGTGAGCCCACCATACAACTGTGAGCTGTTAAAACTGGTGTCCAAGCGAGCTTGATGTGAAAACACCCATCACAGAGGAGGCAGGGTGCAGGGAAGAGCGTCCAAGGACAGACCTGCTGGAAGCCCCGCCTCTGCTGCTTGGCAGCGGTGTGACAGGTAGCAGGCACTCTGCCTCTCTGAGAAATTGGGAGCAGACACTTAAATGTCTCCTACTGTTAACAGGGCAGCGAAGCCAGTGTCCTAGTGTCTGAATTCAATATCTCCAAAGTCTGATTTTCTCCCAGGGGCTCTCCCCCGAGTAATGTCCAAACTGAAACAAAGAACCATCCGGACCTTGAACCACAGTGGTCAGCCCTCATGGAGCCCTGTCTGGAAGGTGAGAGGGGGTGGTCCACTGCCACCTGTCCTATGGTACTGGAGGGCCCCTCCCTGACAGGCCCCTCACCTGAGCGGACACCCCAATACAAGGCCAAGAGCCCCTTGGCAGAATCGGATCAGTTTCCAGGTGGTGTCCTGGATCTGGCTTCCCTCCTGCACTTGGGGAGCCTCTTGCAGCGAACGGGTGCCAATTTCTTTCTCCCTGTCCCCCCAAACCTGAGGACACTGAGTGGGGAGAACAAAGTGACACCCAGGCAGGGGAGAGGCCCAGATCCACATGGACACCAAGAGATTTCATAGCCAAGGGTGACTGACCCCCAGCTCCAGCGGGGAGAAGCTCTAAGGACAGAACAATAAGACCAGGACAGCAGCAGCAGCAGCAGTAGTAACAGCAGTCACTCGGGGCGCGCTTCCGGGGTCGGGCGTGCGTCCTCGGGCACCTCTTGCTGAACCTGCGCTGCAGTCCTGAGACGGCGCTGTTTGTGCCCACATGGGACGGGTGGGGAATCGATCTCAGACAGTCACGCTCCGAGCTCAGTGAACGTGGACCTGCGCTCACGCCTGAGGGAGCTGGCTCCCAGCAAAAGCGTCTTAAGGTCAGCACGTTACTGATGGCAGCCGTGTGCTGATCATTCATTCATTCACTCATTCATCATCTCATTGTCGGAGCTTACTCTGTTCTGAGCTCTGAGCTAGGTGACGGGAGACTGGCATGAACAAAATCTAGTCCCATATTCTGGTGAAGAACGCAGTGACTCACACAAATAAATGAATGGTCACAAACTGTGCTAGCGAAGAGAGGACAAGGTAAGGGGTCCTGCATGAGTGAGGGTGGAGAAAGGGGTGGTTCAGGGAAACTTTTCTGGGAGAGGACCACTGGACAACACAGTTTGCTCAGAGAACAGCAGCTGTCAAGATCCCCAGGAGCACGCTGCCCCTTTCAGCGGCACAGACATGCCCAGGCGGCCAGGGCAGGAGCCGGCGGGGGCAGGGAGAGCAGGCAGAGCCAGCGAGCTGAGCCCGACAAGGCCCTGATTTTGCCCAAATGATAACCTGCTGAAGGAAATGATCTCCCAGGGCCCGGGACCTCTCGTCTAATTGCAAACCACGCAACCTTAGCCACAGGGAGATCTGTCGATAGCGAGCACTGTCATCGCCTCCGCCGCCCTTGCAGGCTCCCGCCCCGCCCTGAGTCCAGGAGCAGGAGGCCTGTGTACGCCTTCCAGAGGGCACCGCCTGCGCAGGGCTTGGGCCTGGGTCCCTGTGAATGTCAGAGGGCGGGGGAGCCCAACAGAGAGTCTGTGAGTCCCGGCCAGGCACCTGTCCTGTCCCCAGTGCTGAGATCCCCAGGATGACGACAGAGGACGAAGAGCATGGCCGTGGGGGAACTGTTCTGGCTGTGAGAGCCCCAGGTTCTCTGGAAGGACCTCAAGTCTGGGGGTCAAAGCAAGTGGCGTTTCAGAGGGGACCTGACACCCCTTCTTGGTGCCCTTCCAGAAAGCAGACACAGGTCAGACTTGAACTGCCTTTGCCCTTTGCCACACTGCCTTCATTGCAGATGACCTTGGCCTGGGCTACAGGTCGGGGACCCAGCGACGGCTGCCAGGGATTCTGGATTCAAAAAACCTGCTTCACATTTCAACAGGCAGGAGCTCTCCCTTTCTCCACACCCTTCTCAGAACTCCATTTCTTAATTGCATGAGAAATATATACGTGGGTTACAGAGAAATGAGAAAGAGATGAACAAGTAAGAAAGAGAAGGACCAGTAATGTCACCGTTGAGGGAAAATGCCTACAATGTGCCGGTCTCGCCCCACACTGCTCCATGTGCACACGTGTGCAGCCCCGCAGCACACCTATGTTTACACAACTGAATCACACGCTTGCCTAGGAAACATTTTTCACGTCTTGGCATATACTTCTGCAGGATGATTTTCATGGCTGCATAAGCTTTTAAGGACATCTCAGCCACAATGTATTCAACTAACTCACTATTACCAGTCATTATCATTGTTTGCAACATTTCCTGTTGTTATAGAACAAGCTCCAGGGAGCGTCCCTGAAGCTCAGCATTGGCGCACAGTCTGAGCACCTTCCAGGAGCCCAGACGTCCCCTCGGCGATGACTGGCAGGGGGCTAGATGGGAACAGAGCCTGCCTCTGCACTTAGACTCACCGTGGGGGTCTGCACAGACAGTGCGGGGAGGCCCCAACAGATAAAGTTCTTCAGGTGGGAGAGAGGTTAACTCTCAAGAGAATTTCTGCAAAGGATGACAGAAAGCCATCCCAGAGGGAGTTCAGCTCTGGGTGGGCGACCGCCATATGCTTCCTTATACAGAAACTGTCCGTCCTTAGACAGTGGTTTCCACCCCCATAGAAGTTGCTAAATGTTAATCCAATGGTGCTGGGAAGGAGAGAGGGGGCAAAACCTCCTAGTTCAGACTGAGTGAGAACCCAGAATACCTCAGACTTTGGCACCCTAAAATCAGAGCTAACCATGGATCCATTTTCATTTGTGAAAGGTCCTCGTGGGTTCCTTCACCTTGGGTGGGGCCGAAACTGTGGCGCATCTCCAGAGGTATTCGGAGATTTTGTTTAATTAGTGTCAGAGCTGGTGGCCTTCCCTTTCTATTCCATGCTGAGAAGGGTCCTGAAAGGGTGGCATCACGTGGACACACTTCCCAGGAGCCAGGAATTCATTCCCCAGTCCCTGGGCTGTTAGACAGAAGAGTTCCAATTTCTACAAGTCAGCGGCAGAGAGACAAACACTGAAAGGAGCAAGGGAACTTGCCAGAAGCCACAGACCTCACTTGAGTCCATGCATGTGGCTCAGGGTGGAGGAGCCCGGGCTGCTTCGAGCGCCACCGCCTCGGTTCTGCAGGTCACTGAAGCCCCCTGTGCTCCCACTGCCTCGTGCAAAAGGGGCCTGTGATGGAGCAGTTTCTGGGGCTCTCAAGGGGGTCTCCCATTCTCCTGGAGCCTAGCACTTGACTAGGTGAGACTCTGCTGTGTTTGATCCTCTCAAGAAAATTAAAAAAAAAAATGCACAGCCCCAAGTGAGAACAAGGTCACACAGGAGGAAGGGGCAGGCTCTGAGGGGTGCGCTGAGCTGGGGGCGCTCGGGTGAGCCGGCGAGAGGCAGGCGCAGAGCTTCCTGAGGGTCGCTTCCACGTGTCCTGCTGGCTTCCGGGCTGCAGGGACCCTGGGGTGCCGCCTGGGTCGCCTTCAGGACCAAGACACTCATTCCCCCGCCACCAACAGCTGAGGCCGCCTCCTGGATTTGCCCCCTGACAAAGGAACTGCCTCACCCAGGGTGACGCCCCTCCTCAGGAACAGTCTCCAGGGCCGAACTCGCGGCCTCTGTACCTCCCAGGTGTTGTCCAAGAGTGCCCCCAGGGACGGTCTGCCTGGATCTGCTCTCCAGGAACTGACCACAGGCTCTTTCCGCAGTTTTTTTCAAAGTCTTTTATGGACCCCATTGCTGGTGGACCCTGGAACCGCTTTCAATCACTGACCCTGACACCGGCCCACACAGCGTCGCCACGCCCTCTCTTCACAAGTGGGAGAAAAGCACCAAAGAGGTTGAAGGTTCAGTAGTGTGGCCAAGGTCATGGGGACGGAGTTAAGATTTGAAACCAGCCCCAAGACCTGCCTCCTGCTGACACACCAGGCCCCTAAGGCCCTGCCCAGAGGCCCAGAGGATGCTGTCCACTACTGCTTCCCTTCCTCTCCCTCTGCCCGTCTCACCTCATGTTCATGCCTTTACGGCATTGACCTTCTGCATTCCACGTGAGTCATGGGTCCAAGGCACTTACAAGCCCCTTGCCGGAGGGCCTGGGCCTCACACACCTTGGGGTGGTGATGCTGCCCACCCCGTGGCCTGGCCCACCGCTGACACACAGGAGAGGGCCCGTGGACTGGCTTCATTGCCTCTTCCTGCCGGTTTAACAGCACAGTCTCACCTCCTCAGGGTTCCTGGGGTACACGGTTCAGAGACATACATACACGCCGTTCTCTATGGCGCACCTCATCTTCAGGAGCACACAGGTCAATGTGGTGCCCAGGGACAATTAGAAACCCTTTGAGATGATGAAAGAGACTTCTGGAAACAGCAAGGATCCTCATGCAGTCTTTGAGTCTGACACAACGTCTGAGGACATGAGTAACAAATAGTAGGACACTAAATTCTGAACCACAGCTCCATCCTAAAGGCCTGAGGGAACCCCCTCTGGCACCAGAAAGCCCGGTCACAGCTAGCCCCTGGCCATGCCCCCAGCCTCCAGCTGGTTTCCCAGGACCCGCGTTCTCCAGGTGGAACACCATCATCCCTGCTGTCTTGATCTTTGCCACGTGCCAGGCACTGAGCTGCAACATTGTTATCATTGGGCCTCCCAGTACCTCCTAAAGTAGGTACAGTCATTCCTGTTTTAAGGGTAGGGATAAGGATAAGCCAGTTGCCCAGCTGTACCCTTAGAAAAGTGGCAGAGCTGGGATTCCACACCAGGGCCACGGCCAGAGCCGAGACCTAAGCTGCCTCTCTGACATGGCAGAAGCACGCATGCCCCAAAGTCACCAGCCTGCGTTGTCGCTTATCCCGGAGCTGCCAAGAGACAGGTAAACACCGAACTCGAATGGAGACTCTGTTACTCGTATTTCGCTGTCAAATTCCTTAGGTCTCTGTGGGGAGACACACCTCCTGGGCCTCTAGTGCTCGTGTCTGGAGAGCGGCAGCACTGGCTCCTTCCACCCCGGACCTTTTCAAGGATGGTTTCATTGCAGAAAGCCTTGGAAGTAGAGATAGCATCTCCCTCCAGGGCAAAGGGCAGGTTTGTTAACTGACCAGAACAATCAGATAATGTCTGCCTTCAGGCAAAGTTCAGGAAGGCGCACTGCCCCAATGAAAGCTCCAGCGGCCCTGACCTGGTGCTCTCAGCGTGTCACTCGCCCCACTGGCTGTGACTGTGCAGCAGGAGCCCACGCCACAGCCCACTCGAGGACCTGGGACACAGAGAACCGGTGTGCACACTGGCACTCCGGCTCCTGCTGTTGCTCTGAGTAGCAAACCGTCCTTCGTCTCTGGCCTGGGAGTCTCGTGTCTTCTTCCAGCGCCCGTGAAACCACGGGAGACTGACTCGCTCACCTGCGGCAAGTGGGATGAGATGTCAGTTGCTCCACGTTCCTGATGCCCTTTGCCCTGCCGCAGTAGACATGCCTCCGGGTCGGAAGCCCAGGAAGTTCTTCCCGGGAGGCAGAGCCTGTGAAAATTACAGCTGTGAGCTCATCCCTCCCTACACCTTCCCCACTGCTAGTCACCCTGAAGAAAAAAAAAACAGTAAGAGGAGGAAAAGAAAGTCTGGCCGACGGGAGCAGGAAAGTTAAGAATGATGATGGTGAGGGTGCTGCTGATGGTAAGGTGAGGATGGTGACGGCATTCGTTTCCAGACAGGCTGCCATGTGCACGCCACGCTCACGCACTACCGCCTGTAATGTTCACAGTGGGCCTGCTAGGTAACCGGCTACAACCCCCCACCCTCCTTCCAAAATCCTCATTCCAGACGCATGTGCCCAGTGGGGTCACCCTGTCCACCTGGCTTACGTTGCCATAGTTAAACATACTCTCCCAGTTCCCTTAATTTGGTCTGTTTCCCCCCATTATATTTTTGTCTTCTAAATACTAGATAATTCACTAGTTTATTAGGTTCATGGTTTACTGCTTATCTTCCCAAGATCCATGGGTTTTATCTGTTTTACTCACAAGTGTGTAGGAGAGTGATTGGTCATAGTAGACCCTCAATAAATACCAGTTGAGTACATGAGTGAACGAACTTGGTTTTGTGTGTTTGGGAAGAGTCGGGACCTCCCGGACTTTAGACTCCACAGCCTTAAAGTGAAAGCTTTGTGGCTTCCACGACTTGACCCAGTTGCGAAATGCCAGGAGCTCCATCAACACTGACGCATTAATCTTCCGATGTGACTGCATGACAGAGTCATAATTTCACTTTGTCAACTATTTCAGCTTAGATTTTGTTCCTAATCAGTCATTCATTCATTTAATCAATTAAGAGTTTTCAAAGTCTCCTAGTGCTGAGTGCCATCAGTGAGCCATTTGGGGGGCATTCTACAAGACGCCAAGACGGCGTGCAGAAGGAGACGGCACTCACTGAATGTCTCACAGGCCAGAGACGGCAGCCGTCTCCAGGTGGCTCCCACTCCGCAGGTGGCATGACCCACAGGACCTGGAGAACGTGACCCTATGTGTGGGCCCAGCTCGAGGTTCTCTGTTCTTTCTTAACTCCCCCCACGCTTCTCTGCACCCCCAGATGCACACACACTGAATCTGAACGTAGTTTCACACTAGAGCAGAGGAGGTGGGGGGTGGTGTGCACCCCCAGATGCATACACACTGAATCTGAACGTAGTTTCACACTAGAGTTGGGGGGATGTGCTGGGTGTGCAGGAGAGTGTTCAGTTCAATGACAATGGGGGTGAAAAGACTGCCATGTGTAAGGCTCTGTGCTGAGTGCTAGGAACACAAAGGTGGCTTAGGACACAGCCCCTGCCCATCACGTGCCGTCACAAGCTTGCGGGGGAGGCAGGCTTCCAAGTGACCCATCACGAAACCCTGTGGTGAGGGCTTGATCGTGTGCACGGCCGAAGGGGCGTGCTTCTGGGGCTCACAGGAAGGGCTGTGTGGACCAGGTCTCAGAAGGATAGCTGGGAATTTGGCAGGGGAAGAAGGAAGGTGGAGGAGGAGGAAGGTGGTCCAGGCAAGGGCAAAGGCCTGGGAAGGCAGACCAGGTTCGGAGGGGGCTCCTTGGGGTGGTTTGGCCACAGGAGGTATGGGGAGGGGGAGGGCGTGATGGGCTCCCCGAAGGGAGTAGAATCAGCTTTGTAGTCACTGCCCCATCCCTGGGACCCAGTCCAGCACCCCTCACAGGTAGGGCCTAATACATATCGTTTGAGCAAGTAAATAATTAAAATGGGGAGAAAATACCTGCCACACAGGGGAGTTTCCAGCTTGAGAGTCTGTTGTGTCCACCTGCTGGGCCTCCTCTGTGACACTCAGGTCCCTTGAGGACCAGGGCTGGGTCTTGCTCTCTGCAGAGCCTCAGGGTCCAGCACAGGCCTGGCCACCTGAATCCTGCACAGGAACCTCAGGGGGCGGTGAGGACCTCTCTCTGCATCTGTCCTGGGCAGGCCTGGGGACTCTGGGGGCCTGTAGAACAGAGGATGTCCCTGTTCAGAGAGGAGAGGCCAGCAGCAGAGCTCTTGTTCCCTAGAGAGGCCGTGGCCAGGGGACCAGCCACTGGAGGGTGACAGAGGGCTCAAGTGTGTCTCATGGGGTCATGGCCGAGTAGTCAGTTCTGAGCCCAGCCAAGGTGATAGGCGGAGGCAGCTTCACTACAAGCAGAGCTGGGTGGTGGAACACTTGGCCCCTGATTTCCAGTCCTCCCAAGTGAGACAGAGATGCCACCTGGCCAGGATTTCATCACAACTTGGGTTTGAGGCTTAGCACGAGATGTTTTCCCAAGTCCTGGGGACATGCTGTGGCTCACCAGTTCTCAATTAACATCCTGGTTGGTATGGAGCACAGGGGTGTTCACCGGGGGGAGATGGGGCTGATGGCGATCTCCACTCCCCTGGGGACGCAGCCCTCTCCCCCAGCACCACTCCACACTGGGCATCTCTGACTGAAAAGAGGGAGGGGATGCTGGGTGGTTATGGGTGGTTATGGGTGGTTATGGGTGGCATTCCCTAACCCCACCCCCACCAAGCAAGGGAGGAGCTAACAGCTTTTCCCAGGACCCCCACCTGTGCCCTGTAAAGGGAAGGACCACCTTGCAGAGGACACCAACGGCCCAGCTCCTATCCTACACCCCCCTCAGCCTGGAACCCTGAGCAGTCACTGCCCTATTTGGGGCCTCAGTTTCCCCATCTCTACAATGAGTGGGTCAGACTTAGACAACCCCTAAGTCTCACTCTGGCTACAAAGTGGAGTGGGTCTGTGGAGCAGTCCCTGAGGCAGGAGCCCTGCTGCTTAGCCTCTCATTTTCACCAGGAGTGTGTGTGGCGCTGAGTGGGCTACAGAGATGCTGGGGCCGGGGGGGCAGCCGCTGGAGGGGCCTGGTGAGAAGGCAGAGTCCCTGGAGTTCAGAGAGGAGCCGGCAGTAGTGGGCAGGGCTAAAGACTGGCACTCTAAGAATCACAGGTGCGGCCTCTCGGATTTGGGACAGGGGAGAGCTGGAGAATAGCAGGTCCTTGGAAAGCACCAGGGGGTCCCCGTCAGTTACTGCAAAAGCAACTCCACTTTGGGGGCACATGTCTAGAGCTTCCCAAGCCCACCCCCTCCAGAAAGGAAGTGTGTCTCTCCTCATTTGAAAGCTTCCTGTGTGGCCACTCAACAACACCCATACTTTTTAGAAGGTATCCCCACTTCAAGCTGGGCACCCTCATCAGAAATGTGGAAGGAGAGTAGACCATGCAGGTCAACAACGTCTTTCCTTGGTGTGAACCTAGACACAAGACAGGTGTGAAGGAAAGACAGGCAGAGTGGTTCTGTGAACACGGCGTGAGCAGCGTTCGTGCATGGAGTCAGAGCCCACGCTCAGCCCAGCCCTGGCCCCCACGCCATGTTCCTCACCTTAACTCTGGGGCAGGGGCGCAGGCAGGAGTTTGTCCCCTGGGGGGACACACCGGGTGGAGGGGCCCACCCAGGACCGACAGCGTGGGCTCGGGTCTGCAGCTCCCTCTGTCAGTGGAAACGCTCTCCGTCCTCCCCCGGCCCCTCCCCCCTCGCTCCTGTCACTGGACACATGTAATTTATGGGCTGAGATACACTGCACTTCAGAATTGATTTTTGTGCTCAACGATGTAAAACATTTTTGGTGGACCACTGCCGCCGGGCGAGGTGTTTTCTGGTTATTGATGCGTGCGTGGGGCGTCTGTCCCCACAAGGCGGGGGGCCCCCCGGTCGGGGTCGCTCCCGGGCCTCCAGCCGGAGCTCTCGGCCAAAGGCATAGGCAGCCTTTAGAACTAAAGAAAATATCAATTTAAGATGTTGCGTCCACAAGAAATTGCAGGGGCCCTCAGGACCCCGCGTTAATTTGATTCAGGGCCGAGGCGCAAGGAGTGTCTTAAGGGCTAAGATCAGGCGACTTGTAAGAAGTTTGTTGCCAGTGAGCCAACAGAAGGAAGTCAGCAGGGGCCCCAGCTTCCATTCCCCACGCAGTTGTTTCCAGTTGATTTGCCTGGAAAATCTCTTATTGAAGAAAGAAAAGCAAAAACCCCTTTGCCTTCCCTTTGGCGTCCATGAGCCCAGCTGGGCAATTCCTGGGCCCCTTGTTCCTGAGACAAGAATTGGACCCTGTGGTCCGCCCAATGTGAATGCAATTAGATGGGGGACTAGGAGCAGGGACATTGGGACAGCGGGAGAAATGTGGGTTCTGTGGTCCCCGTGCGTGTCACGCTCCTCTGAGGCTCCCTCTCATCTAGGACCACGTGCCTCAGGAGACCCCTGGTCCCGATGGCATCAGTCCCACGGCACAGCTTAGAACACCGAGACTGGCGGTGGGGGGCTCGGTCCCGGTCACTCAGGTCGGAAGAGCCGCAGGGGAGATGAGGGCCCGGTCTTTCTGACCCCAAAGCACACACGGTCCCCTTGCATCAGGCTGCCTGCTCTGGGCTGGGCTGGGCTGTGACGCCCCAGCCTCCCCTCCGCAGCAGGTTCACAGAACACACCCCAGCAGAGCAAAGAGCTCTCTCCTCTGGTCCTCCGGCCGGCACTGAGCTCGCTTCCATGATCGGGAGTGCAGACCCAAAGGCCGAACTCGTGTTTTCTGATGACGCCGGCACCTCGGGGAGCCCAGTGGGCCTGGGCAACGTGTTCATGGGGCAGCACCCACCACACTTTTTTCATGGTCCATGGAAAAATACTTTACTTCTCTTAAAGTCAGAAGAAATAAATAGGATAAAGGACATAGAATAATGAATGCAGCCTGGGCCACAGTCACACCGAAGCGGTTGTAAAACTGAATTTTTAGTGTGTCTTTTCGGAGGAAAGGGTCTGGGACAGCCCAAGTGCCCAGGGTCCCTGAAAGTCATGATGTGGCCCAGACAGCAGGAAGGGCCTGGAGGAGGCTCTGCCCTGGGCGTCCCACGGAGGATGTCCAGCTGGCACAGGGGGAGGGTCTAGTGGCTGCTCTGGGGCTGCTCTTCCTCCCCTCAACCACTCTCTGTTCCCAGAGTGGGAGAGGCTGCCCCCACCCCCCAGCAGCATGACCTTTGCAGGAGGGGGCGCCTAGGAACCCCTGTAACACACTGATCCCCACCCCGGCTCTCCTCTCCACCTGCACAGGAAGCGAGGTAGATGCTGAGAGGAGAGGCTGAGACAGATGTCTCCGAAGAGGCGGGTGCCAGTCCTCTACACGCTGCCTGTCCCCAGCACAGAGGCCCGGATGATGACCTCATCTCCTTAAACAATGGCAAAGGGCAGAACGACATCTTAGATATCAACTAGCCTAACTTCCTCATCTTACAGATGGGGAAACTGAGGCCCCATGGGGCTGGGGGCTGAGCCAAATGGAGATATCGTTCCCTTTCTCTCAAGTGCTTTTCCTTCTCACATCCCCGCCCGCAGATTAGCCTGCATTGCACATGTAACTCAGCAGCCCTGGCTGAGCTCCTGAGAAAGGCTCCCTGGCACACGGCATAAAACCAAGTGCTTCACTGCCTTTTATCCCCCGCCACATTCACGATCTCCTGCCAGGCAGAGCTCCGAGCTCCAGGTCCTCGAGCTGGCGGCGGGGAGCTCGAGCCCCCATGACAGAATCAGGGACGGGCACTTTCTCCACAGGTGCCATTCATTGTCAAGCATCCGTTCGATCCCCGCGGAGGGATGAAAACCAGTGTCAACTGCCTTCTCCCGGCCCCTTTGGAGGCCGCTGGGTATCGACATCAAAGAGCTCTGCATATTTATCATTCCTCCCTCGGCCTTGAGCAAGGACATCTGACAGGCACACAAAAGCGCCTTAGTTCCCGCTCGCACGCTAAAAAGGCACCAGCAAGTTCAAACCCAAGTTGAAAATGTCCTCAAATAGATCTACTTTCTTTACTGGGAACCCGGAAGGATTATCACTTAGCATCCTCTCCAGAATCAATTTGCGTCCACTTTCCAGTCGCTTCTGGTATAAAATAAAGAAGCTTACGGTTCATCATTCAGGATTTAATAAGTGACAGCCGGCTGGCTTGGATGAGGACCTTTCTGGGGGGAGGGTGGGTACCAGACAATGCCCTGTCTTTGGCTTTACTTTTTTTTTTTCAAGAGCAATCACGTCCCCTCTTTGAAATGTAATGGAACATGTTAAAATAGAGATTCAAGTATGGCCTGACTAAGGAAGATATTCAGCTCTGGGTGTGCTCAAAGCATTTAAGCTTTCTTTGAAAACTTAAGTAAAGCACTGCTAACTAACTGGAACTTCGGGGGGAAAATAAGTGTGCATTTGTTCATGAAAGAAATCAACTTAAAAAAAATTATTCATTAAATGCATTGGGGCGACACTGGCCCGTAGGGTCATGTAGGTTTCAAGGGCAACCTCCCCAACCCAAACCCGTACTCCGCACTGTGCGCCCATGTCCACGCCGAATGGTAGTTTTCTTACATTGCTCCTCATGTCTGGATTATAGGGATTTGCACACACCTGTCGGCTTTGCCTCCGGTGGACCCAGAGGAACTTGTGTGCGCGAGGTGTCCTCCCTGCGCCTGGGCCCCAGTGGACGCACCCTGGCAGGTGGGACCCCATCAGAGCTCCTCAGCCCGGGAGTCTGAGTACCCGTCCCCGCTGCTGTGGCTCCTGTGCTCTGCTCAGAGCGGGGCCCACGATTTGCAGGTGATGGTCAAAAACCGAGTCTCCCAGGTAGGTGTTTGGGGTTCCCAAGGGAGCAGAATTCAACCATGGCCCATTGGTAGATTCCCAGTCACGTGCTTGGCCGTGACGCGGGGGAAGCAGGAAAAGGGAATGAGGGCGGCAGGCAGGGCTCAGACAGCAGAGCGACCGGGGACTTGCGTGCCAGGTCTTCACTCGCCCGTTCTTCCGTTCGTGCGCACATGCAGCAAAGACCCCCTGAGCACGTGGAGAGCACCAGCTGACCACTCTTCAGCTTCCACTGAGTTCAGCCGCTCTGGGAAGCACCCCACCTGCATTATTTCATTTGCTTTTCACATCAGATCTGAGGTAGGGTGTCAGCTAGCCTGATTCATAGACAAAGAAACCGAGGCACGGCCCGCAGTGGCAGTTGACTTTGGAACTCAGGCCTTCCTGACACCACGTTGCTGTTCTTTCCACGGAGACCCACGATCTGGGGCGCCAGCCCGGGAGGCCAAGCTTCTCTGGGGTCTTGCTCCTCAGCTGCATGGTGTGGGGCAGCCCTTGGCCTCCCCGAGTCTCAGATCATAGACTCCCATGACTCCAACGGGGAGGGCAACTCCCCCTCGGGCCAGCTTGCCCCTTCTCTCTGTCTTGCTAGGGGACTTGGTCCCATCCCCTCAGAGGGTTTCAGGAGTCGATTCCCTTCTAAGGCACACAAATGACACAGCTCCTGATCCTCAAATCAGGCCTCGGGGCCTGCAAACAAAAACCTCTGGTGACCTTCCTGATGTCATCCAGCGGTCCCCCACTTCACGGAGCTTCCTCCTGCTTCTTTAAAATGTGCAATTACCAATAATTCCCTTCTTGCACCCAAATGCGAACCACCATGTTAAATTATTAAATATAAGTGTTTCTGAAATATTTTATCTTGACATGTATCTCCGGAGTCAAATGACCCCGGGCAGTGTTCATAATTAATTTCATCAAAAGGGGAAAAAAAAGTGCTGGCAAGGGACTCCCTGGATGACCTGTCCCGCAGAAATACAGCTGACACTTGGCTTGCTTCTCCTTCCCACCCCCCGGGACTCTGGAGGGCAGGAGCCTGCTCGGTCCGCACAATTCCAGAATCCTTTGGCTGGGGGGAGGGGAGGCAGCACAGGGGTTGGGGGACCATTCTGGCCAGTCTTGACTTTTTCTGGTTGAAGAAACTGAGCCCAGAGAGGAGCAGTGACCAGCCCGTGGTGGCTGAGCCAGAGGACAGCAGAGCTGGACCCCTGGCCCAGATGATCTGGATACCTGCCGCGCCCCCCCCCCACAGCTCGGCGCCCCCCCACCCCCCGGAGGGACTGACGTTGGGACCAGATAGGTGCGCTTAAAGGAGTTGGGGGCGGGGAAGAACTGCTTCTTCACATTAAAAATCCCCTGAAACAAAGGGCTTTTTTGTCCCCCTCCCCCACCAGGCTCGGAAAGAAAGAGAGATTAAGTTTGAGGAGTCACTTCCAATCAGAAAGCTACCATTTAATTACAATGCGCAGGAAATTACAGAGTGAATGGGCAGGCGGGCGGCGGGCCTGCCCTGCGGGATGACAGCCCTGAAATCCAACCACTTCATCACGGAGCTTTATCACAAGAGGCTGTCTGGAAGGCTGACAATCTGATTGTACTGTCAACTCAATTCATAATTAATATATTTATCAAATTAATTACTGAAAATATCTCCCCGGCGCTCGCCGTAAAACAGTGGCTAGCTTCATGGCGGGCGGGCTTCGTTTTCGGCTAATAACCATGCTGTCAATTTAATGAGTGCAGGGAGCGGCCCTGTTTTGCCTGCCTGACAGACAAATTGCCCTCTTACAGGGAATGATCCCTAGAATTTAAGAGAAGAAAAGAAATATGGCATTGTTTGGTGATAGCCGCAACCGGAGGCTTGTCTTGGAAACTTTGCATCAATTCCGCCATACAAGACGGGGGAGGTGGGGGTGCTTTGGCAGCTAAACAGATACTTTATGAATTCCTGACTGATCCCTTCATCAGAGGGTCCCTGCTGGAGCGGTTTCTCGGAGTCCTGAGTTCACCCCCAGCCTGGCTGGAATCTGCAGGTTGAGGCTTAGGTTTAGGGACCTGAGAAGCAGCAGAGTCTCGAGAGATGGGTTTTTGTGAGGAAGCAAAGCCCAAGTGCCCGGGACTCCAGGGCACAATGACACCCTGAGATGAGCCCCTGGACTGTCTGCACAACACTTCCCTCCCTTCGTTGGGGCGGAGACTCAGGCCTCCAGCAGGGCTCCGAGTTGCGGTCTTCCCCAGCAGGAGCCTGATGCCCATGGCCGACCTGGTGACTCTGAACGCCCTGCCCCCACTTTGCTGTGTGTGCTGCGTGGTGCAGCTCTAGCACCCACCTGGGCCTGTGCTGGTCACCAGGCAAAGCTGACTGTGCAGACCTTGCCTGCCCTTGTGGGAAGCCACCTGCCCAGGTGAGACAAGACAGGCGGGCCCAGGCAATGCCGAGGACAGAGAGCTGTGGGGAGCCCACATCTTAGCCAGAAGGGACAGTGATCCCAAGGCACCACACTCATGCCAGCAGAACTGAGTAAGGCCGGGGGCAGGGGCACCATGGAGACCCACAGACTGCAGCCTTCTGGCCTGGCCAGAAGACTTCCTGGAAGAGGCAGCATTGCAGGAGCAAGTTAGTGGGTGGGCAGAACGCTTAGAGAAACAGGCCCCATTGTCCTCCTCCCATGGGCCAGGCGCTGGGTGGGCAGGCACAGAGACAGGATGTCGGTTCCCACAGGGACCCAGGCCCCCGTGGGGAGGCCGGGCCTGCTCCGGGGAGAGGCCTTCAGAGAGATGCCAGGAAGGCTGGGGGCAGGGAGCCCATGCCCTCAGGTCCTTCTGGTCCTTGCCATTCCCACCTTTGCACACACCTGGTGAGGGTCAAGGCCTGGGGCATTCTCAAGGCCTTTGATCAATGTGATCAGAGCCCAGAGCTTTCCCTGATCCCTGCCCTGTGGGCCTCTGACCTGAACCCATCCTGTTGCTCCTCCTTTGGGCTTTCCTGTCCCCTGTGCCCCCCCACCCTGCACCCTGCACCCTGCACACCTCCCAACATTCTCCCCTTTCCTCTGGGCTTTCTGGAGGAAACACCAGCTGTCCTCCAGGAGGAGAAAAATCGGTCACTGGCTTTTGTTCAGAGGTTGGGGGAGGGACTTTAAAAGCCCTGATGACGCCACACCCAGGTCTTTCCTCAGACTTTCCAGAAGCTTCCAGAAAGCCCAGCTCCCTTCATGGGCAGCTCAGCCTCTCAAGGCCTTCAGGATCTCAGGATCGGTCCTTCAGCCCCGTTCCCCCGCCGAGCGGCCTCTTATGAGCAGCATGCTGCCCACACCCCCTGAGCTCTGCCTCAGCCTGGAGCCACCGTGCCCCACACAAGCACCAGCCTGTGGGCTTCCACCTGCGTGGCCACCCTCAGCAGGGCAGGCTCTTTTAGTTCTCACCACCTGGGCCGGGGTGGCCTCTGGATCTGGAGGTCACTTTAAGGGAAAAAGGCGCCTTGGTCTCATAAACTTCCTTATCTGCCTAAGCCCCCAGGTGTAAAGCAGCCTGAAAAATAAAGGGGTTCAACCCCAAGGCCTGGGGCTGCACTCCGAATCTCAGTGGGCAGCACCCGTGAGGCCAGCTGGCCCGAGCCAGGGGGTGGCCCCCAGCTGCAGTCCCGGAAGCCAGCCTGAGGTGGTTTCTCTTTTTGGTGTTCCGGGGCCTTTCCTGCAATTGGGAAAGTTTCCACACTTGTTCTCTTGGAGCCCTTGCTGGACAAGAGAGCAAGCACGTGGGTGACAAGTAGAAAGAAGCTATCGTGTGCATACGTGCACTCATTTAACAGGTTAATAATCTTTAAGTTCATGGTGTGTGTGTGTGTGTGTGTGTGTGTGTGTTTTGAAGGCTCAGAAGGAGGATGTGCCCGCACCTGAAGCTGTAACGTTGTTGAAGGCACTGGTGTGTCTGGTCTGTGTAACGCACCAACGCCCATTTCCGCAGCGCCATCTGTTACACCTCTAACACACATACACTTTAGACAGAAAACGTTTTTAAAACAGCCTGCTGGGGGAGGTGCTAGCAGGGGTGGGGGAAGGCGGGCCCTGCCCCCATGCAGGGCACAGCCAGTGGTTGCAGGAGCGGGGCAGGGGCTGCAGGGGCATCGGGGGACCTCCAGCGACATGTTCTTAGAAGGCCTTAGTGGCAAAGATGTGGGTAATTTGCACGGTGTTTAACTGCCTCTTCAACAGCCCGTTTTTCTTGTCCAGTGGCTGGGCCTCCATAAACCAGAGACGAGGCCTTCCCATTTGGCTCGCACGGCTTTCGAGGGACGGCGCTGTAAAGTTAATGCACTGAGAAATCCACGGCGCTCTGGCACTAAACCCAACACGGGACATAAAGAATTTGGGCTGCTCCAAGCCACGGCAGCCGGTGAGGAGACACAGGGATCTCTGCCATGGAAAACCACTGAGGGAGGGGGAAGGGCCCCACCACCACCGAGCAGCCAGCAGCCGGGAGGGAGAAGGGGCTCTGTGTCCAGCCAGTGGACTGAGGGCTCTGAAACACCAGTCGCCACCAGCCCTAAATGAACCATTGCTGGATCCCCAGAGTCGGAGAAGTGCCGAGAGAGGAAGAGAGAAGGAGAGAAAAAACAAAGGCAAAGAGGAAAAAAGAACTTTGAGGGCTGGCTAAAGCTGCTGGGGGGAGAAGCTAGAGAAACATTTCAAATGGCAAAGTGGTCCTTTCAAGGTGCCGAGAGGGGGAGGAACAGAGGAGGTCAGGGAGGCCAGAGGTGACCGACGGCGTCCGTCTGAGGCAGGGAGGTTGGCTACAAACAATTTTTATTTTCAGAGGAAGATGGCGAGGTCACCTGAGTCAGGAGACACTTCCCTCAAAATTGGGTAGAAATGAAGGGAGCCAAGGCCCACCTGAGGTTCCCAACAGCACCCTGTACTGTCTTCACAAATACAGACATTCAACGGAGCAAACAGCAGTGACTCAGGTCTCAGTCAAAGGGATGACGACGTGAGGAATGAATCTCGGGGCCAGGTGACAGGGAGAGGTGGCATTTGCCAGCAAGAGGCAATACTGGCTGCTGTGTCTGTTCCGGGTGCACAAGCAGGGGCACGGATCTTGGGATGGGGGTGCTTCAAAACTAATGGAGCCCCTTTGGTGGACACGGCATCGCTCACTTATTCATTCAACAAATAGCTTAATGCCCTGTTCTCGGCCAGGCTCTGGGCTGGGCGTGCGGCTGTAAACAAAGTGACTCTCCCAGGTTTCTCCCGGTGCGCAGACCCACGCTGCAGGTGCTTCAGAATCACCAGGGAGCTTGTAGGAGAACATGTTCCTGGGCTCTGTGTTCAGAGGGGCTGGTGTGGCGGGTCAGCGGTGGGACCCAGAAAACCACATTTTACAAAAGAACCCAGGTTATTCCAACACAGACCTAGGTGATGTGAAGACCAGGCTTTGAGAAATACTGGCCTGGTGGGAAATATAAAAAGGTAGTAAGTCTGGAAAGGATGCCAGGAATTTCCCAGAGATGCCACAGTCCTAGAATTAAAAGAGCTACTGTGTGCAAGGGACTGAACACAGGCCTGTGTTTTCATCATCATTGTCACCATCACCTTCACCATCATCATCACCACTGTCATCATCATTATCATCACCATCATTACCACCATCACCATCACCAGCATCACTGCCATCATTATCACCATCATCACCACCATAATCACCTTCACCATCATTACCATCACCATTATCATCACCACCATAACCACCATCACCATCAGCACCACCATCATCACAACCATCATCAAACTGAATGAATTAAGACCATGAGATGGAGCCATCAAGAACCAGTGCCAGGTGAATCACACCTTGAGCTTTCCACTAAAACTCAGGAAGTCCAACATCCACCCCCATAGGGCTGACAGGGGATGCAGGCTCGCTGCCACATTCAGCATGTGGGGGAGAAAGTTTGACAGCAGAGTGGCCGCCCAGGAAGAGGTGAGAGCCTGGGAGAAAGCCTCCTTCAGCCGTTGGATACTAGACTACGCAGCTCCCAGGTTCCAGGTACTGAGGATGGGCTACAGTAAGGGAGGAGCCTGAGTGGGGGTCCCTGTGCTCAGGGACCACATATCTGATGTATTGTGCTCATGGGCCATGTCTCTGATATATTGCCTAGTGGGGCACAAAAGACAGAAAACCATCTGACATAACAGCAAAGTGAAGTCACAGGTCACAATGTGCAGAATTGTCACCATAGTCCTTGGGGGCCCAGAAAGGGCTGGAATAGTCTGGAAAATGTTCAGAGCAGCAGCTGACCACCCTGCAGCTAGACCAAAAATAGCACTGACTCAGAAGCTGAGGGCAATGAGGCCTCCAGATGAGGCCAGATGAGAGTGAGCAGGGCTCAGTGGGCAGAACCCTGGTCTAAGCAGCAAGAGCCTCAAATGTGCTGTGTGACCTTGGGCAGGTCGCTTTCCTTCTTTGAGCTTCAGTTTCCTTATTTGTGGAATGAGCAGGCTCAGCAAGATGTCTTCAAGGGTCCTGGTGTCTCTGAAGCCTAAAAAATTGTTCTGATTCCCCTGAATTTTGCTGGCCTTAAGGGCTTGGGATCTTTAAAGCCATAACATAATTTTAAAAGTAGAGAGAAATAAAGACTCTTAGGAGGCATGAATATATGAAAAATAAGATTACAGTTAAAGCTTGGCCTGCATCAGGAAGACTAAATACAGGGCCTGGGACAAATAGCTCATCACAAAATCTTTTTATTATTACAATATCTTTTATCACAAAGTCATACACATGGAATTCTGTAACATGACAATATCACACTCATGCATACCACATGACATTTTAGGTGAAATGTTCAAATGAAAACTATAAATTATTACATCTTTATTGCTACCCCAAAGACCACACTCAAGCAGGTGCTACTTCTGTGGGACCCTGTACAAGCCAGATAAGCTCTGACACCTGCAGCCCCCAGTCCACCCCATACTGAGGGCCCCACCCAGGCTGAGTCCTTCTCGTGACAGTGGGATTTCGAATTGTGATTTGACCAATGTGCTTTGGAGAAAAGGGTGGAGTGCATGGTGACATTGCTCCCTTATGGAAGCCCGTTCAGCTGGCTTCTCAGGCTTCCTGTGGACAACAACTTCTGGAGAATGAAACTTGGCCCCAGGTGTCATCCCCACCCCCAGGCACCACAGGGGGCTCAAGAATGTGTGGACAGCAGTGGGAAAGAACAGCGAGTCTCTGTCATGGTGAATGAATTCGTGGACGTGTCACATCGGCATCACTGTTACTGACCCCTCCCCTGAGCAGCTGCCTGCCAGCCGGGGAAGAAAGCCTGGACTCATGTTCACTCCTGAGACTCTACGAGGAGGTGTCTGCTGGTTCCCTGCCCACCCCTCAAAAAAGCCCAGAAAACTACCTAGAAACAAGGGTTACACACAGTTGAATAAGGACTCAGAGGGGCGAAGGGAGGACTTTGTCCCCCAGACAGACCTGGGCTCGGGAACCACTGAGACGTTTCGGCAAACGGACTTTCCTCTGTAGACGCACATTGCCGCCTCTGCGAAATGGTATGATGATACGGACATCTCAGAAGTGCTGACAATATTCCAGCGTTGTTCATGTAAACAGCTAAGTGACTAGCACAGGCCTGGCACATGGCAGGGCCCAGGAAGGGGACTCTACTTCCCAGATTGGTGCCACACACTCCCATGGTGACACGGAGTCCATGTCACCTCCCTTCAACTTGGGGGAAGCTTTGTGGCTGCCTCAGTGCACGGAATGTGCCAGAAGCCACCCTGCACGACTTCTGAGGCCCGGTCACGAATTGTGGCATGACCTCTTGGTGGCTGCCCTGGGAGGGACATGCACCTGGGAGGGATGCCTGGGCTGTCTTTAAGAAACCTGGTGACTCAGAGGTCACCGTATGGAGAAACGACCCAGAGACAGAGAGAGATGCCCAGGGAGGCCCAGATGTTCCATCCTCCACCATGCGACTCCTCCCGGCCTGGGCACATGGCAAGGGGGGAGTGAGCTCTAAGATGACCCCAGGCCCTGAGCTTCGAGCCGCCAGACTTTGCCCAGCAGAGCAGAGGAGGGAGCGCTGAGCCCAGCCCCCAGGAAATATCAGTGCTGGTGTGATTTCTGAGTTTGTAATGCTTCATGATGCAGCCTTATGTGGCTGGAAGAGGACCCCAGTTGGGGAGGAGGGCTATAATTGTTCTATATGGAAGATGCTGGGAGGGACTCAGGACTGGGGTTGGGGAAGGGGTGCTCCTAGCAGGTGTGGGGGGGACCAGATAACCAGAGCCCAGCCTGGCATAGTTCTCCCAGCTCTAGAAGGAATGTGCCCTTCCTGGAATTACCTGGGACAGTTACCTGGGCTATGGGCACAGAAACATACTGAGAGAGCTAGCAAGGGGGCTAACAGAAGCTCAGTGTCCTCTCCTATGACCACTCGGGGAACGGGAGAGAGTGCGTCAAGGACCAGACACTCACTTCC
The DNA here is from genome assembly GCA_004024845.1 of Tonatia bakeri. Taxonomy (NCBI): domain Eukaryota; kingdom Metazoa; phylum Chordata; class Mammalia; order Chiroptera; family Phyllostomidae; genus Tonatia; species Tonatia bakeri. The sequence goes on along the minus strand of PVIA01000446.1, from coordinate 406,886 downwards.
CTTCCCTGGAGCCCCACAGGGCCCCGAGATGGCCAGCCAGGGAGGGAAAAGGCACCCATGGTGACAGTGGATGGTTCTGCTCTCCGCTGTGCCACTGGGCTAACTCCAGCTCTCTACCCGTGTCTGCGAATGAAGTGTGATGGGACCCTCAAGCCTCATGGGGTGAATATCTACTTTATAGAAAAAGGCTGCCGGCCCCTGCCCTGAGCTGTCAATGTGAAGTCCTGACACCAGCACCCTGGCCTGGCTTGGTCTCTGCGGTGTGTCCGTGCTTCCCCAGCCACCCCGGCGGGAGACGCTATGGAGGGCCTTAGGGGCACTGCAGGCTCCCAGCTCCGCCTTGGGGTCAGAAAATGAGCAGACAAAGTCCTTGTCCTATGAGAGATCGCAGCACTGTGCGGGAACCACCATGCAATCCCAGGACATGGGGGAGAATGGGCAGAGCCACATGGAAGTGTGGACTGTGGGAATCTGGCAGTTAAAGAGGGGCAGCCAATCCCACTTGGGGTGGTGGCCAGGGAAGGCTTCCAGGGGCACAACGGTGGCACTGGGTCCCCCAGGACAAGCAGGACATGGTGACCATACAGGGGCAGGTGTGAATAGAGGGAAGCCTGGACGGAGGGAACAATAGGCACAGGCAGAACCAGAGAGAAACCGGGCGGGACCGAGCATGAAGACCCAGGCACCCCCATTCATCGTGCAGGGAGAGCATGGGGCACAGCAGGCGGCGGTGGGAGAGAGAGCCGGAGAGTTGGACAGGCAGGGCCCGGAGGGCAGGCAGGACCCGAGGGCAAGGCAGAGTCTGCAGATGCCAAGAGCCACCGCCTTGCCACCACGGAGGACCCTGAAGGGTAGAACTCCTTAGATGGGGAGAGAGCATGCCCAGATCCCATGGCTCTGACTACCTCCACCCAGACACAGGGTTTCTACACCGATCAGTTTCTCTAACTTCCTCGTAGTTCACTCAACCTGGGGCCTCGGCCCTTCCTGGGCTCAGAGGACAGAAGCCACCATGACGGGCTGTCCCTAGCAGCGAGGGCCATCCCTGCATACACCTGGGATCCGCCCTCTCTGCCGAGTGGGCTCAGTGTCCTTCCTACCTTAGCAAGTTTCATCTCAGGCCGATTTTCAGGCAGGAAGAAAAGAATAATCACCAGGTAGGGCACATAAAAAGGAGGGGGGGAGACACAGCCACAGGGGGGCAGGTGACATCCTCAGGGGAGCCACAGGTGACTGGTGCCCTCACACCTCTCTCTGAAAAGGCTCCTAGCACATGTCCCAAGGGACAAGTGGGCCTTTGTGAATGGGCCTGGCATCTGGGACCCAACCAGGAGGCGGTGTTTCGTCTTCGGCTGGAACGTGGAGGAGTTTAGCTTGAGGGCCGCCAGAGGCCCCAAATCCCTTTGTTTCTGCATGAGGCACTCTTTCAAAGTTGTGCTCACCTTCCACTTTCCCAAATTAGAAGCAGACAACTGCATCGCTGCTCCCACACAATGTTATTGCTAAATGCAGAGGCATTTTATGACACAATCTGACTTATAAACACTGCTCCCCACAACAATCCTGCTTAGGCAAGTGTTATTATTATCATTATCATTATTATGTTGTCTGAAGGACTGAGGGGGTTGAGGCACTGCGATGAAGAAGGCACACTCTGGAATGGAAGGCGTTTGGCGGGGGAACTCAGCTTCTGTGGCGCCGACCTTGCCTTGGATTCACCACTCCAAGTCCTTGGCTTGGCTTGAGTGCGCCCTCTGCCGAGAGCCTGCTTTCCCTGTGTCAGGAAGGGGAAGACACCCGGGGTGGTGAGCATTGAGCTGGGGTGCCAGTCCCGTGTCTGTCCTGACAACCTGGATGACCTTGGTGACAAGCCCTCTGCCCTTGGCGGACCCCAGTTTTTCATCCGCACGATGGGAGTTGGTGACCCTTATAAACGCCTTACACACGCAGTAAAGGCCGGGCAAAAACCCGCCATCCTGATTCCCAGAGTTGGGGGGCGTGCAACTCTTAAAGGTTGTGGAAGCCACAACCCTGCAGTCTCGGCCTCTTAGAGCAGTGCAGTTGGGCCAGGGATCTATAGGTGGCAGCCTCTTGCTAACTAAGATGAAAGGAAAACCGCTCAGTGGATGTAGGTATAGTTTCTCAGCAAATATGAGGAGGCCGGGAGGGAATGGAGACCAGGCACCAAGTTCTTTATCTGCAGAAGTCTGATACGTCTCCCTAGAGCAGCGTGGCCGTTGGGAATGTGTAGTCTTGAAAATAAAATGTGTGTTTCCAAAGCAGTTATTCATAAGTCATATTTTCAGTCAGGAAACATATTCTACAGACAAGGATGGGACACGTGGAAGATTATCACCTGAATGTTTGGTCTTCCGACACAGACCCCGTGAAAGCAGGGAGGTGTCTTGGAGGTCCTCTGCCGACAGACACCCCCCAAACCCCAAACCCCCCACCCCCCGCCCCTGGTGGCCTGCTTGCTGTTGCTCGGGTGGGAAACTTCATGCCAAGGGAATGAGGCCTTTTTCTTTGTGATGAGGCTCACAGTTCTGCAGAGAATCCTGTTCGGGTCTCTCGTTCCCATCTCATGAGCCTCACACAACCGGTTGAAACTGACATTCAAGAGTCCTTACCAGTGACAAAGGCGTTTGCCCTCACCAACAACCACAGACAGCGTCATTAAAACAAAGAGATTCTATGTTTACATCCTCACCTGACAAAAGTTCATGGGTGACAAGTTTTAGGCAGAGCTGTTATGAAATGGCCATTTTTGTAGGACAAAACTGGTTGGTCAGAACCCAGCAATTTTTTTATCATTCCACCTGCACGCCAGGGTCAGTGCCAGGTGCTGGTGGCACAGCCAAGAGCCAGGCCGATGAGGACCTGCCCTTATAGGGTAAGGTTGGCGGGGTCACCACCAGGTGAATGTGCAATTTTAATTCAGGGTGGCAGGTGCTGTATCGAGGGCAGAGGAGGCTGCTTGGGGGCATGGAATACAGGAGCGGACCCAGGGAGGTGGCACTGGCTCTCGGAGGACAGGAGAGCCAAAGGGGAACCTGGGCCTGGGCCGTGTTCTAGGCAGGAGTGTGGCAGGCCTGGAGGGCCACGGGCAGCAGTCTGAGGTCCTAGCTCAGGAGGAAGATGGAAAGGCAGGCGATGGACAGGGGAAGAGAATGGTCAGAGCCGTGATGGAGAGGATGGGCTCTGGCCCCAGCGCAGTGCGGGCCAGTTGGGGGTCTCAGGCTGAGAAGCAGCAAGATCAGATTGGTCAGTTTGGAAAAAGCAAACTCCCTGCCTTCAGTGCAGAGAATGAATTAAGTGAAGCAAGAACTGGACCAGCTGAGGGGAGAGGTGGGACCCTGTCCCACGGAAGTAACAACTGAGACAGATGGAGTGCAGATTGTTTTGGGGATGGAATCTCGGGATTTAGCTGCTAATGGATGTGCAATAGAAGAGAAGAGAGGAGGAGGGATCCCTCGTGAGTGATGCTCACTTGGATGGGGAACACGGGGAGAAAAGACCTGGGGAGGAAAGGCTGATGAGCTTGCCGGTGGACATGTTGGGTTCGGGGCATCTGTGGGTCACCCAAGGGTGCTTGAGCTGCACCCCCAGATCTGATGCTCAGCAGGGAGGTCTCAGCAGGACTCATGCCCAGCTTGGGGTCGAGGGAGACTGTTGAGGGACATTGGGCAGGGCAAGGTCCCCCAACTTTAACAAGTGTGGGAGTCACGTGGGTGTCCATGAGCGTGAGAGCTCCATCTCAGTCCTATTCATCCGAACCTCAGGGGCGGCTGCTGAGACTCTGAATCTGCCACCAGCTCCCTAGGAGACGGGCAGACACAGCCTGGGAGAAAACTTGTGGAAACGCCACTGGCGCCCTAGAAGCCGGAGGTAGTAATAGCAACGTTGGAGGAACCTATAAAATTCTGTTTCTTTTTAAAAATTCTATGAGAAACCAACCTTAGTAAGGGTTTAGTGAAAAAGACGCTGTCATAGATGGCAGTCGGGACATGCACTGAGCTTGTGACTCTAAAGACCTAAAATGAGAGTGAAAATCCCAGCGAAGAAAAACCTGGACAATGGGTGACGGGGACAGCAAAGACTTCATGTCTTCTGCCTGAAACGCCCGACCAACCCATGACCTCGCATTTAGTGAAACCTTCGTTGTAAACAACGTCTACAGTGGACACCCGAGCCCGGCAGGGTACGCGTACACAGTAAGCACCCCCTGCCAACTGAAGGGACTGTAGGGGAGAAACAGTCCATACATGAGTCTCGTATTCACAAGAGACTGTACAGCAGCCTGATGAAACGTTGGAGTTCCTCACGCAGTCCAATGCATAAATACACACTCCTTGTCCGAGTCTCCGCCCAAAGGCGCACCTGAAATCCAGGGAATGTTCCTCTTCCTGCCCCCAGCACTTGCATAGGCCTTTTCATCCCTGCGTTCGAGTACTTGCCTCAGCCACGTGGGACTCCAGTTATTACTGTCCATGTCCACTCTCCTGCTCTCCCCCAGCCCTGTGCATCCCCGAGGCAAGGATGCCGTCATCTCTGTCACCTCAGCGCCGAGCGCCCTGGCGGGCACAGACCTGGCACCCGGTCGTTGTGTGTTGACCTGTGCCTTCATCCAGCAGCGGAGCCTCCCAGGTCTTTCCTTCCATCCCAGACCTTCTCTGTTTCTGGCAGAGCTGGATGGGGGATCCTCCCCAGGATTTCTCAATGTCAAAATGATTTTAAAACACCCACCCCTGAAGCAATTTCAGGAAAAGCGAGAAGGCACAGCCAAAGCAGGACAAGTCCGAGAGCGGGCCCTGACACCCAGAGTCCGCGGTGCAGCAGGACGAGGGGTAGGCGGGAAGGGAGACCCCCAGGCAGCCCACTGATTTGGGATTCACGAGCTCACCTGCACTCGCACGGTGCTCTCGTGATAGGCTGCAAAACCTAAAGCTCCTTATTAAATGTCAGATAAATCAGCTAGCCTGCGGCGAAGTGGGCGAAGGGGCGGCGTGGGCTCCAGTCCAGTCCTCGGTAATTGATGGGCTCTGAATAAGCAGAACCAATCCAGGCTGATTGTGGATGAAATGACTGCAGCCAGCAAAGTTCAAATAAGAAATATGTGAACTTTAAAGTACTTGAACACAAATCAAGACAGTGAGTTTTTATAAAAATCTTTACTAGCTCAAACCACGGAAGCTCAGGATGACCTTTCTCCTTGAGTTGAGTCACGGGTGGAGCCGGGACCGTGCACAGTGTATACCAGGCTCGGCGCCCCAGGAAGGCCGCGGTGGGAGAGGGCTCTCCTGACAAGGCCTCTGACAGCCCCCGTGCGCATCTGTGTGGACGCCAGGCAGTGGCCGCGAGATGCTAGCTCTTCACCACTGTCCCACCAGAGCAGGCTTCCCCCTTCCTTTGCAGGGTACTGGATGGGGCCCCACCTTCCCCCCGACCTTTGGATAATGGAATCTGGACTCTGGGCTGCAGTCCCCACTCCCTGTCTGTGCTTGGACACACACTGCGGTCTCTGGGGAGCCCCGGACCCAGTATCAGCTGAGCTCGGTGACAGGACTCCACACAGGCCCTGGGAGACGCTGCACAATATGCATTCGTCCGCCCACCGCCTCTTTGTGCTAGGCCTTACGTGGGTGCTTATTTCTCTACAGAAGCAGAGCGCTCCCCACCCTGACCCCTGAGCAGAAGCAGCCTTACCCTCCTTCCACGTATGAGGAAGTGGCAAGAGCTGGAGGCCCTGTGCTGGGAAGGAATTTGGCTGGGTTTGCAGCTGCCTCTTTCTTGGATCCCCTGCCCTTTGCACCACACCGAGCTGTGTCCCTTCATGACCAGCCGGGTGGCACTGTCTCTCCTGTTATTCTCGATGGGCATCTTCCTCTGCCCCTTCACAGAGGAGTGTCTGATGAAAGCACCTCCTAGGGGAACAGTACCATACTCTGTCTCATCAGGAATTTATTTCCACAGCAGCCGTGTGTCCCAATGGATTTATCACTTCATCCATTCGAAGATGCCTTGGGTCCCCTCTATGCACCAAGCAACATGGAGACAGCCAAGCGTGGTCACTTGGGTCCTTCCAGCGAAGGGTGCATGCCCTCTAGACAGGGGAGAAATGACCATGGTTTGCTTTATCACAAAGCCCTGGGTAGGAGAATACATACGGGGAATGTGACTGGGGTGGGGGGGCTGCTTCCATCCATGGGGTAGGGAAGAGGACAGTTAGGGGGGCTTCGGGAGGAGGTGGCCCTTAGCGGCCGGCAGGGATTAGGGTTTGTAGATGGAACAGCCCTACTAGGTTTTGTCGATACCCCCATTGCTCAGATGGGAAAACTGAGGCACAGAGAGGCAAATTACCCAAAGAAACACACTGGAAGAAGTGAGACTCGACCCCAGGCAGTCTGGCTGCAGTGCCCACAGCTCTGCCCCCAGTGTAAGGCTGCCCCTGCCTGTGGGAAATGCCTGGGAGAGGTCCAGATGAGTGACCTGGGAAGCGTAGGCCACGTGTGGGGAAGATCCGGCCATCCTGGAAGATCAGGGACTATGTGAAGGTTGAACCAAGGTTGACGGGAACAATGTAAATTGAGTTGGGGGCTGTTCATTCACTCATTCAGCATTCATTCATTCGTTCCACCAGGACTCACTGGGCACCTAGTCGGTACCAGGGACTCCACGGGGCACCAGAAAGAAGACACAATCATGGACCAGTGTTTCCAAAGACATTGCCTGGGCATGAACACAAGTCAGGGAGGATAACTTTCCAGAATTATCTAAACATGTCATGCCTACCTTTTGCTTGTCGCTTCCTAAAGCTGCTGGATATCAAAACCAAAACCAGGGATCTCATAGTACGGATTCAGAAGCTACTTGAGGTAGAAGCGACTCGAAGCAGGTGAACAGATAAAATACAGGACGCCTAGTTAAGTTGGAATCTCAGGTAAACAACAGGGACTTTTTTAGTGTTGGATTGTCCCCGATGGTGTGTGGGGCATATTTAAAGAATCATTTGTTGTTTATCTGAAGTTCAGATGCAACGAGGTGTCCAGTAATCTTATTTACTAAAGCTGGCACCCCTGAATGGAATGACCTTCTAACTGAGCTTCTCTGTGTAACAGAAGGGCCAAGACAGGGCGCAGAGTCAAGGGCACCCACAGAAACGGTTCATGACTCCATCGGGGGTCCGAGACCAGGTTTCCAGGACCCAGTCTGGGGCTCTTTCTGCTTCACGTCCCCTTCCACATCCCCACCGGAGAGACCAGGATTCAGGGACAGGCCCGCAGATGACTGAACCAAGCCACTGGGCCACTGGTAGCTCCGGGGGCCTAAACCCTCCGCGTCGGCAGCACTGCTCTGGAGCTGCTCTTAATCTCGGTGGGAAAGTGAGAATTTCAAGAGTGACATTCCCCACAAGTCAGGGGTGCTCTGACCCTGGTGCCAAAGGCTAAAGCCTGAAGAGGAAGCCGTTCCCTCACCAGGATGCTCCCTGCCCCGCCCCCGGGTGGTGACAACAGGCCAGGGTGCGGCGGCCACCCTGGCCTTGTTTGGTGAAAAGCTTCAGGGGAAAAGCAAAAAGTAGTGCCGGCCGCAGCTTAGGGGAAATCAAATGTTCCCCTTCAGAGCAACATCTCAGGAGACTGCAGGCAACGTCAAGGTGCCTTTATCTGCACACATTCCATCAGGAGGGAGCAGGAAGAAGCCCCGGCTGGTCGGGGAAACTCAATCGGGCGCAGTGACATTCACAGGGGTATCGGTTACCAGCAGCCTGGTGGGGCTGCAAGGAGATTAAGGCGAGGATTACCTGCCACTTACTATGTGTCATCAAGGAGAGTGGCTTAGGCTACAAGCCCCGTTTAATCGCGTCCTGGCAGGCTTTTCTCTAAAGGATGGCTGACAGCATTTTTAAGCATGTTTTAAACTGTCCGTCATATCCGTGATGGGGACTCAGCAGCCGAGAGTGACAACAACGACAACAGTGGCCACCGGAGGAATTTCTGACAAGTGGCCCTTTGTGGAATGATGAGAATGGGGACAGAGAGGTGCTGGGCATTGTTCTGGAAGCTCTGGGTCTGCTTAAACTTTCAGACATGGTCCAGCGTCCCATCCCACCCCGCAATCAGCCTGTGAACTGGGCCAAGGTAATGTGGGTGTCAGGACAGACTTCATCAGGTCTGACACCATCTCTGGTGACAGAAGAAGCTCCCATCAGCCCCCATGGACCCCCGGCTCTGAATCTGGGCAGCCAGACCACGAGTGTGTTTTTCTCCACTGCCTCGTGGGACAGCCAAGAGGCACGGTGGCCTGAAGAGAGGTTGTGTCCCAAGCCACCCTACAGTCGACACCAGCAGTGGCCCATGCCACGTGGGCCAGAGGAGGATGACCAGCTGTTTGTTTGAATGGGGTTTTATTGGAACACAGTCCTCCCACCCATTCAGGACCCACCATCAACGGCTGCTTTCACACTACCACGGCAGAGCCGAGCAGTTACAACAGGCACGGTGTGGCCCACAGAGCTTCAAGTATCTACTGCCTGCCCTTTGCAGAAAAACAAAAGAAGAGCTGAGTTCTGGTCCACAGCTGTCCTCAGAAGGAACCTCACAGCCCTGTGTCACCTCAGATCTGCACCAGGGGCTGGGGGTGGAGGCCACGTCTGGACACCTCTTACATCCCAAGATGTGGAAGCCATGCTTGTTAAAGAGAAAACCTCACTGAGGTCCAGTGTCTAAGAATTCCAGGTGGGGTTGTCCCCACTACGTTCTTGACACAGAGAATTTCGAACTGACCAAGGGGATATAGAGTACCCACTTTTGGTCATTTTCCTGAAGGGGAAAGCTGATTGGGCTCAGAAATCTCAGGTGGCTTCCCACTGCCAAGGGCGGTTAGGAGTGGCCAACCTCTGACCCAGGCATGGCAGCCACCTACCCCTTGCACCCAGGCCCCCTTCCATCCTTGCCTGCCGAAATTTCCTGTGACCGCAGCAGATTACTCATTTGGCACCAGTTCCATGCCCGGCACTGAGCAAGGGCCACGGTACAGGCTGCTTGTGCCAGCAGCCTGCACCTTGGGTCCTGCATCCAAGTGGAAAACTCAGAGTTCCACAATCACTGCCTTCCACTGCGCCCTGCCAGCCCTGCCAGGCCCTCCTCCAGAGCAGCTGGGACACCTTTCCCGATGCCTCCAGCCAGACAATGCTTCCCCCTCCTGGGGCCTCCAAAGCAGCCTTTCCAAATATCTCTCATGGGACTGCCCCAAAGCCACCCGATGTTGGTGGCACCTGTGGCCAGGAACCCCATGGCATTCCCCAATTAAGGTTTTCCACTGTTCTTGAGTGATGCCAGGTGAAGGGGTGGACACTGTGAGGATGAAAATTATGTAATGTGGGAATTCTGCCTGGGCCTTGACTTTATCTGTTATCATCCGGTGGGCGGTCCCGGGCAGGTTAGGCTGGCTGCCCCCCAGCTCTTCTCTCCGTGCTTGTCCACTGTCCCATCGAGAGGGACACCTGGGCTCTGGCTGATCTCTGCCTCTGCCAGGTGCTCCATACCGCCCCAGCGCATCTGCCTGGGGACCAGTGGACCACTGGTCCGCAGGGGCCCTCCAGCAGGCCCAAGACCCACCAGAGTAGCCAGGCCTCTGCCAACCAAGCCAGGGCCACCACCCTCTACCCAGATCTGCTCTCTCTCTTCTCCCTACTCTCCCTGCCGAGGGACAGCCACATGGCTCTCTGTGCTGCCAGGAAGCAGAGACCATTTTGTTCCTACCAAACACTGTTCCTATCGCTCCTTTCTACCCGTCAGCTCCTGCGCCCAAGTCTGCCTTTCAGTGGACCCACCGTGGCCTCCCCTGCACCAGGGAGAGTCCGCCCCTTCCCCTGACCGCTCTCCCTCCTCCTCCTCTTGTCTCTCTCTCAATTTCTCCTTTTTTTCTGCCTTGCACAGGTAATTGTGAGACGTGAGGGAAAGCCCCGGTGTATTCAGTTCCAAACGCTGCCCAGCAGTTCTCAGAGGGGCACAAAGAATTGCGGTGAATGTCACATTGAGTCCCTCCAGCTGCACCTGCCGGCAGCCCCGGCCCCTCCGGTTCAGCAGGGGGTCACCGAGCGCTCGCAGATTCTCCGATGGCAGGAGAGCTACTATGTTTTCAGTTCACAGTGAGATTAAATCTACAACGTTTGACCCGTCTAATTTATTTTGTGGCTGGCGGAGCAAGAAAAGCCCGTCGTGAGATCTGGGTGCATTTCGTCCCTCTTAAACAAAACACCGTGGAATGTGTAGGAAGCGTCGGCAGCTGGACGGTTCAATCCAGGCCTGGATGTGAGGACAGCCATGTTGTCAGCATTGGGTTTCATAGCTCGGGCAGAAGTCAAGCAGCCCGTCATTGTTTCTCCATTGGACTGTGGACTGTGCGAGTCAGCGGTGGGCAGGGGGACCCTGCTCGGGTTTGAGCAGGAGCTCGGGCAGCTGACCCTGGCCGAGGTCAGGCCTTATCTGAAGTACACCCAGACTCGGCCGTACCCTTCCCTTTCCCCTGCTCCTTTCGTCCACCTTTGGGCCAGGCAGTCCCCGCATCAGCCAAAGCCAGCTCTCTCCCCTCCTCTCAGCCACAGAAAAAACGCACTTGCTGTGGCTTCCAGATTTGAGGAATTACCGTATTTTGCTGTGTATAATGTGCACCCACATTTTTGGCCTAAACTTTCAGGAAAACAAGGCTTTCATTTTAATGTTTTAATTCATGTACTTATATCTAGAAACTAAACTGATTATCATATTCCAAGGTATAATTTTGCATGCAGATGTCCTTATTGCTTTCTAGAGTTACCCCTTTTACGCATAAGCATAAATAAAAGGATTAAAAACATTTATATAGACGGGGAATTAGTACTACCTATGCATAATGCACATCTTTATTTTTCCCTCAGAAAAATGGGCCAAAAAGTGCACATTATATACAGCAAGCTACAGTAAATTGCACTTCTATCCCTGCGAGCTGAGTTCCTGGTGGGGGTCTCAGGGGCTCCCTGTGGGTCCCAGGGCTGCTTTGTTTAAAAATGATATTGTAGGTGGGACCCCAATAAACTACACAGATACTGGCCAAGTCTGTTATCCCTAGAGCATGGATGGGGCCCTGGACTTGGCCCATCAGCCTAGGGACCAGACCTTGGAGATGCTGAGGTGTGGCCGTGAACCTCAGCCCAAGACCTGTGGACGCAGTGACAGGTGCGTTGACAGCCAGGAGGACACCAGTAGGTCACCAGGAGCAGAGAGGCCTGGGGAGAGCTGGCCAGGAGAAAAGGCCCCCCAGCAGAGGCCCGGGCAGAGTGGCCACCAGGAGGGGCGGTCAGGGCCGGGGCTGCATGAACACACACATGGGGGGCCCAAGTGTGTCCTGGACCATGCTGGGCTCCTCCTGCACGTGGCAGAAAAGCTGGCCAGGAACTGCACAGTCAACTGGGCCAGCCTGGGAAGGCCAGTGGAGGGGGAGCCAGGCCTACCCTTGTCTCCCAAGGTCGCCTGTGAGGCTCTATCAGCCGGTGTGAGGCAGCTCGGGGGCCGTGGCTTAGAGAGACTAATGAGGGGGTGCAAGGTGTGAGCTCTCAACTGGGGGGCCCATCAGGACTTGGGTGAGAAAGGATGAGGGGCTCAGAGCCAGAGGCGCTGGGAAGAACTGATGCACGAAAGGGGTGCGGCGAAGGACCAGGGGGAATGGGGGACACTCGTCGGCTCGCTACTGCTTCCCAAGAGAACGCAGGCGCAGGAGCCGGTCCGAAGGAGGTGCAGCAGCGAGTTCTGTGAGGGTGGGTGCATGTGCGAGGCGAGGGGTGGTGGCTGCTGCCCCCACTGGGAACCAACCATGAGCCTCTGTGCAGCCCTTCGTGGTGTGTTACTGGACCCACGAAACGACTGGGTCAGGCGGGTGTTGCTTCCTGCTTTACAGGCGAGCACAGCAGGCTCGGAGCAGTGAGGGCCTGTGCCCAATCACACGGCTCAAAGCGACCGAGAAGAACCTGCCTCCGACTGTCTAATTGATTCCAGGGCTTCCTGGTCTGCACGCCGCGCTGTCAGGAGAAACTCACAGGCGCAGACCCAGAGCAGAGAAATGAGGTTCGGGGCTCTCCAGCCACAGCGCTGTCCAGCCTCTGAGAGCAGGGTGTCGGCAAAGGTCAGAGAGGGACAGGTGGCCTCTCAAGGGCAGACCCCCAGTGTAGCTGCACCAAATCCCCCACCTGCCTCAGGGTTGTGGGCCTGGCAGGGGGCACCTGTCACACGAGGGGCATCGTGACCTGTGCGCCCAGGAGCTATAGCTCTGCTGAGGCGTGTGCGCCCTGGGACCAGGACGTGAGTTTCAGCCCAGGCTGGGCCAGCCCTCATTATTCATTATAACACACGGCTCGTGACCTGCGGGGAATGCTGGAGATGGAGGGCGGCGGCCCTCTCCCAAGGCCATCCTTTAGTCTCATATTTCTCACTCGACGCTGTGACTGAGGCACAGAATTAAAGGCAGGTCGGCCTGCGTGCTGGTTGGCATCGGGGTAGGGTGCGGGGGACCATGCCGTTACTGGTCTGACTGTAACGCACTGGCCTTTGGGCAAGGGAAGCTAAGCAGACAGAGAGGTGAGGAGCAAGGCCCCCGGGACACGTGCACGCTCAGGAGAGGTCGGGACCCAAAGAAGGACCCAGACCTGGCAGCAGTTTTAGCTGCAAAACAGTGAAGCAGCAAAGGCTTGTGTTTTGTGTAGAAGGAAAGAGCTTGTATTTTCGATAACTCCCCTGAAGTGAAGGCAGAAAAGGAAGCAGGAAGGGGTGCTACTGGCCACTCTCAGCTGACCAGTGGCTTTTAAACTGGTGACCAGCGTGACCAGTGCACACTCCGTCTGGGCCACTAGAAGCGCCGGCGGAGGTGATGCCGGCATGTTTGAGGAGGGATCTCTAATACTCGGCCCACCTCCCCAGAGACAGGTGAGGGTGAATTCAGCAGGAGGGTCTGAGTGAGTTCTTTCTGGTTTGAAGAGGTGACACTAGTAACAACAGCTGGTGTTCACTGGGCAGGGGTTACATGCCACAGACAGTTTGAGGGCAAAGCCACGGATTCGCTTATTTAATCCTCATTTACCCCCATGAGACAGCAGAGTCACTGTCACCATCTGACTGAAGAAGGACTAAGGCAGGGCAGGGTAGGCAGGAGTCCTGTCACCTGTCACGTGTCCTCAAACTAGTAAGAGCCAGAGGCAGGAACTGTGCCCCGTTGGTCAAATCCCACAGTCTCCCCCTGAACCCTCTACCATACTGCTCACATTTTAGGAAGCAGCAGGAACGCCTTATGTTTCCACTCCACGGGACTGGAAAATATATGTCCTGGCAAAAAAAAATTGTACATGAATGTTCACAGCACCCTTATCCATAGTAACCAAAAAATGGGAACAGTACGAACACCCATCAAATACCAATGGATACATAAAATGCAGTATGTCCATACGGTGGAATATTACTCACCCATGAAAAGGAACACGGCGCTGACACAGGCTGCATGGTGGATGAACCTCGAAGGTATTAGGCTGAGGGAAGGAAGCCAGACACGAAAGATCTTGTGCTGCCCAACTCTACTTATATGAAAGGGCCAGGAGAGACAAGGTCGCGGGAACAGGGAGCAGGGGGGACTGGTAGCAGCTGAGGAGACAGATAACTGAGGGTGACTTGAGGGTGCGTGTGGGATTCTTTCCAGAGCAATAGGAACATTCTGGAATTACTGGTGATGGCCGCCCAACATGGTGCCCATAGTAAAAAGAAAAGGCCCTAACTTGTACATTTGAATAGTGAATTTTATGTTATGTTAATTACATCAATTATGACATTGGGGAAAACCCTCCATCCCATGAGACATATCAGTGAGGGCACTTTCCTCTCTGCCCTGTGGCTGGTCTCCAGGTTGCAAGACGGCCACCCGGTGCCAGGCAGCGCAGACAGGGCGGCATCTAATGGAAGAAGGGAGGAGTTTTCCGAGGAGCCAGGAAACCCCACCAGTGGTCTGGCGCACGCCCTCACATGTCTCCCTGGTTAGGACTGGGCCCCTTGGCCCCCGCTAAACTGTCACCGGCACGGGGACAAGGGGCTTCCTGATCTGCTTAGACCAGTCAGGACCTGTCCCTGAGTCGTGTCAGGAGGGGTGGACACCCGGACAACACAGGAGCCAGTCGTGAGGAAGAAGGGCGGTGGTCATGTGAGGGCGCCCACCAGTGTCCGGCACACGTGGCACTGACTGACGTGGACCCCCAGGGCCCACTGTGGAGCTTCTGATCAGGCAGGCCTGTAGTGGGTTTCTGGGCCCTGCGTGTGACACTCGTTCCACTGCGGGGCGCCAGAGAGCACGCTCGAACTCTCCTGCTCCCTCCAGGCTTCGAGGAACCCCACCAACACACACACACAAACCCTCTGGGGGAAAGCCACCCCCCAAAATGAAGGAAGGAATGAAGGGAAGGAAGGGGAGAGGAAGACAACAGGGAGACTAATACAGGTTTCAGCACAAATAACGCCCCTCTTTGGTTACAGAATCTTTTATTACAAAACCCTAAGCACGGTAACAGAGCAATACCACACTCAAGCATACCATAGGACATTCCAGGGGAAATGCTCAAATTAAAACTATAACTTATGATACCCATATCATCACCCATATCATGGTTGGTAGACCACCCTCCAGCAGGCGTGACCTCTGCCCGACCCTGTATTTTTCTCCACTTTCATCCGAGTTTTTAGACACATTCCACAACGTCACTGCCAGGCAGCCATTACTCTGCCCATCTCATGGATGTGGAGACTGAGGCAAAGAATACCAGCCACTGGCCCACAGGGAAGGGGAGGGCCAGGCATTCAGACCCAGGTCCGGGTTCTGCAGCTGCAGACGCTGCCCCCAGCCCCTACCTGCCATCCAACACACTGCCCAGGACACCGGAGATGGTCAAGCCCCAACACAAAGCGCCTCTGAATTAACTGGGAGTCCTGCTTGGTTGGAAAGCGACCATCTCTTGGCAAAAAGAGTTCATGACTCCTACATCGAATAGAAAGTTGTTCATTCTTTCACATCAGAACAGAAAGGAATTGCTCATTCTCCCGGCATTAAAACGGTGCGCCGGCACACTTTGGCCTCTCCTGCTTTAATAGTGCATTTTCTCTGCATTTAGCTTTGATGTCACTAAAAGGATGAGCCTAATGCCGCCGCTTACCATGCATTTATGCTAAGAGGACAACCATTTAGAATGCACGGCTTCCATTTGTCTAAAGCTACGTGCCTCCACAGTTCACGTTCTCTAGACCTGCGAATGGGTGGAATTGTGGGGAAGCTTCTGTTCACAGTCCCGAAACTGGGTCAGAAAATACAGCTCAAAATAGATGCCCTGGCACAGGGCTGCTCCCCGGGAAAGGATCTCACCTAGAACCAGCTCGTGCGCCTTTTCAATCAGCAGCACTTATTTTTCCCTCTAGACACCCAAGTCTCGCCTTTCCATGGATCAAAAACCTCTTGAGACTAGACTTTTAGGAGAAATGGAAATCTGAATTTTCATGTAAATGTCAACTCTGCTACAGAGGTTCCCATGAACTGCTAGACAGTTTCCAGGACAATTCCTAAGGGAGGAATTCCCAGTCCCTCTGCCCTCCCCGCTCCAATGCTGAACTCCATTCTCAGAAAGTCAGAACCCTCCGCCTGCAAGGAAGGCATCTGGGGCAAATGCCTTTAGGCATGTTGGAATTCTCCAAAGAGAATGGGCTGGGAAGATCAAGTTCTGAGCACCCTGGTCAAGGTCTTTTCTGCGCAAATTCACCTGTGCAGCTGGTGAATGTTACCTGTGTGGGCATGGAGGGGCCCACGGATCTGCAGGTCGGAAGGAGAGAAAACAGCTCCGTGGGAGGCTGGAAGTCATGCAAACCCTTGAAAACCAAGGAGGATTCCGTGAAAGAAGGCAGGGACTCTGAGAAGGGAGGGTTGGTGCCCATGCAGGTCAGCCTGAAGACAGAGTGTTCATACACAGACCCTGTGTGCTCAGGCTGATGGATCAGCATCGGCAAGTAAAGTATTTCTGGGAGCATCACTTGAGCATCAGGAGGACCCAACCTCAGCATCATATTCTAGCCCCTGAGACAGGATGGCTCAATCAACAACGCACGCACCCATGACTTGGCAGCCTGTCAGGCGTGTATGAACTCGGTGAGATGGGCAACGTTCCGTGAAACAGCAGCACAAGGAATCAGGGTAAGGAGGCTTTGGCATGGGGTTACACCAGATGCCAATGCCAAAGTGGCCAGCTTCTGCCTGCATGCCAGGCACTGTTCTAAGCCTTTAACCTGCATCACCTCATTTAACCAACAACCCCTACAGGGTTCTACTATTATCAGTCCCATTTTACAGACGAGGAAAGTACAGCTCAGAGAGAAGTAACTGGCCCCAGGTCACATGGCTCAAAAATGAGGGCGCTCTTCCTTGACCAGTGTGGCTCAGTTGGTTGGGCATTATCCCACAGAGTGACGTGTCACTGATTCGATTTCTGGTTGGGGCACATGCCTAGTTTACGGGTTCAGTTCCTGGTCCGGGAGTGTGTGAGAGGCAACTGAACAATATATTTCTCTCTCACATCAATGTTTCTCTCCCTCTCTCAAAAATGAATAAATGAATATTTTTAAACAATGATGGAGCCCAGATCCACGGAGTCCACTACAATGCTATCCTCCTCTTACAAAGAGCCGAATCAATACTCATCGGATTAAATGCGAGTCAATGATCCTTTCCCGCATTGATCTGAACACTCTTCATTAGGGGCACGACCTCCATGCTGACCTTCGAGGAAGCAGGCACTAATTCAGGAGGTAGCATTCAAAGCACTCTGTCTGCCACCTAAGGTCACCGCTTGAGAGGATTGATGGCAAGCCTTTCCAATGTATATGTTTGCATCGCAAGTGGAGAAGTGTCCTAATTAAAACACCAACCAAAACAATACAACCCTGGAAAGTCTGGGCCTGAGTCTTTCCCACCATATGCAAACCATGCCCAAATTATGCTACTCACTTTGCATCCCACCGTTAAACTGTCAGATGGGACATAAATAAAGTCCCAGCACACTGGCAATTAGCAATTGTACCTCAACTTCTTTGGTAGCCTTCACACTGCCCTGCAACCATGAGATTAAAAAGCCATAATTTACATGGTTGGCTGTAAGTGTGCGGATATCTTGCCATGACAAAGCAATTACCCAAGTCATTAGCCCCATAAAGTAATCTGCAATTGTAGGTAAATAATGATTATATAGCTGACAAACATTACATTATTGACTCTTAAAACAAATATTAAGATTTATCTTTTTATAGAGCCATATGTAGTATTACTTTCCAAGCCTCCAAGGTAGGGTCACTGGAAGCTAACAGGACATCGGACGGGTTTGCATGCCACGCCACAGTTTGGAGAGTCCTATAAGACACATTTTCCTAAGTAGTGCATGCAACTACGACATCAGGAATGCAGAACAGATAATGCCATTTCCATGTTTTACAGGGAAGATTGAGGCTCAGAGAGGCAGAGCGATTGAACTAAGCAGAGGTGAAATTCCCTTTCTCAGGAATCCTTAAGTAGATAAACAGCTCCTTCCAAGGACAGCCTGCCCTTCCCCTCCCGGAGGTCCAGAGGCTGAGCCAAAGGACTTCTCAGTCTCTATAGAATACTCCTGGCCTTGTTGATGACATAGAATAATTCAAGCTCTACTGACATTCTCCCCACCCTCACCCCCCCACCACCATACAAATCAGAAGGCACTACAGTATTTGACATTTAACGATGGGGAGATGCTCTAAGAAATATGTTACTAGATGACTTCGTCATTGTGCCAACATCACAGTGTACCCACACCAACCTGGGTGGTTTAGTTCAGCCCACTGCGCTCCCGGGGTGCGTGGTAGCAGCCTTCCGCTCCCTGGCTGCAAACCTGCACAGCGTGTCACTGTACTGAGCAGTGTAGGCCATGGTGACACCGTGGTAAGTACTTGTGTGTCTAAACACAGAAAAGGCACAGTGAAGAGGCAATATGCAGTACTTCTGTGTGACTGGCATTGTTTACATCAGATTCACCAGAAACACACGAGCAATGCTCGCATTGCAATGGCTACAGTGTCACTAAGTGACAGGAACTTTTTAGTTCCATCGTGATCTTATAGGATCACCGTTGTGTATGCAGTCCATCGTTGACCGAAACATCACTATGCAGAGCGTGACTGCGTGCAATTCAACTATGTTTTATTGCCTTGTTCAGCAAAGTTGGCCAAAGGTTGTGATTATTTCATTATGTCTATACAAACCATTGAAAAATGTGAAGCTGAAATGTTCAAATGAAATGATTCCATATCTACCACTCGAATGTGATTACTTGTCTGTCCCGGTGTGACCAACATTACAATCAATGCAGCCTGAGTGCTTGGTAAAGACAGTTCTGAGCCATGCCAAGCACAGGGGTGGGTAGAAGTCTCCAGAGCCTCTGGCCTACAAGACCAGACTTCAGATCTGAGCTACTTTGGAATGTGGTTTCCAAGACCCTGGGGCAGTAACAGGACTGTCCAAAGAGAAGCTGACTTTTCTTTGACTCCGCCCTTCCTTCATTCAGCAGATACACGTGGAAAGCCTACTGTGTGACAAGCAATGGCCCTAGAGCCTGCACATGGACTGAACAGGGGTGCCCTTTCCCTCTCGGAGTCTGGCATCCAGCTCAGATGGAGAAAGGAAAACCATGAAGAAGAGGCAGTTTATTCCATTTTAACAGAAGGTTGGAATGCTGTTCACATCTGAAAGGCTCACTGAGTTCTACCTATTTTTGAATATTTTTATTCAAGTATTTTCCAAATATGCCGAGTTTGACTTGCTTCATTAAAAACAAAATAATGGCCTAACGAAAATCACTTGAGTTGACCTATAGGTGTTTGTCACTCCAGTGACATGTCCCACATAGCTGGGTCTCTGAGGCACACTATGGCCAAGTGGACATGGTCTAGCAACAAAAAGTCACTTCAACACGACAACCCCCTACATACACTCATCCATTGTACATACATACACCCATGACATGGCACATGGCCCATCACAACCCTTCTTAAACTCCCTCCTTTCCTTCCTATTGCTTCTCAGATGCTGCAGCATCTCAGAGGCTCCTTTCTTCCCATTTTGTAGAAAAGGAAGCTCCACGAGTCCCCACTAACGCTGTCTCATCAATATCGTCCTACCCTGGTCAACAGCCTTTGCCCCCTCCCACTCCCCTTTCTCCCTAGTCTGCTGCAAAAGCCCCAGGCACCTCGCTACTAACAGAAGGACATCCCTAGAAGAACTGGGGCACAAGGGAATGGCAAGGTGACCAGGCAGTACCAGAATGTCCCCATGTTTGTAAATGGCACCCTCCCTATGAATATGTACCACCGCATTCTCCCTAAATGATCGTTTCAATAGATCACCACAGTGGGTTACCAACAGCGATTGTAGAGCTTCCATCCCTGGAGATAATGAAGAAGGAAAATAGGAGATTCACACTGGGGCTGATTGGAACCATCAAAATATTTGTTTAACATCTGCTTTAGTCAGAATCGTGAGACCCGGCCACAATTGGTGGCATTGTTCCTGGAGCTAATCTCATAGATTTAGCCCTTTCTTTATTTTTAATTGGATGCCCTACAGGTAAATACACGGAGCCCTTTGCAGGGCGGACACCCTGTGCGTGGGTATCATCCTTGCCCCCGATTCTTTGTGTGTCAAACGAAAGCCACTCCAGACCCCTGAGTCCAAAGCAGTTAATTAACAGAAATCAAAGGAGCCTTTGTAGCCTCCCCAAGTCTTCCTCTCTTCTCCAGATGGGGACAGATTCACTGACAATTTAGTTTCATTTCTGAGAATGGTTTCTCAGGTTTCCCTTGTCGGTGACTAGAAAGGGCCAGGTGCCATCAAGGACTCCTGCTCCTGGGGCTCTGCCAAAGACCGAATCAAAGGACACAGCAGGGCCTCCAATCAGGGGTGCAGGTCCCATTGGAGATGCCGAGGACCGGCATGGGGGTGGGGTAACCTGCAGGGAGCAGTGCTGGAGGGTGACGTCACACAGGGCGCTGCTCTGAGCGGATGACCCCAGGGAAAGGTCTCGGAGTCTCTCTGATGGGGGCTCCTGTGCCTGCCCCCGGAGACCCCATTCTGCAGGGTCTGCAGGCCCGAGTCTGAGCTCAGAGTCGCTGCTTTGCTGCAAAGATCAGCCAGCATTGGCTTTAAGAGGTTTTTTTTAAGGGCCAGCTTTACGAGATTGGCACAGTCCAGAGTAAGTAAGCAAAGGGCTCTCACTCCTTCTGTGCTCACCGAAACCCAGTTTATAAAGAGGGGATGTCAGGGCTGAGGTGCAGAAGGCAGGGTACAGTCCACAGTCAGCAGGTCAGCACAGTCCGCACTCGTAATGAGGCACACGGACAAGTGAGGCTGGACTGGAAAACCCAAGACGGCAGGAGGAAGACACCTCCTGCCACGTCTGATTGAATCACCACAAATCCCTGCCTGAAAGGGGGGTCTTCAGCAACCAAGGACTTGGCACTCAGGGGGGAAGTAGTCCTGAGCCGGGGCATCTGTCAGCTGGGGGTAAACCCAGGCTGGCCAGATGCCCGAAACTGCACTTTTCCCAGGAAATCCTGTGGCTTCCCACACAAACTAGACAGCACCCTTTGGAGCTTGAAGGAGACAGTTTTAAAAATGAAAGGATGTTCTGCGTCATACAGTGTGTAATGAGGTGCTAGGGTTTATTTAATGCGAAGAACCGAGCATAAGCTGAAAATAGATGTAGACTCCAGAATACCTTGAGCAGTGGTTTTGAACTGGCGCTGGTGCCCACAGGGGCTGGATGGAGACGGATGGGGGTGGGGCGGGGGTGGGCAGCAGGCTCTCCACTAGCCAGCCCAGAGCTTTTCACTGAAAATTGCCTTGAAACCCCACTGCTGCAGAAGTGTGGGGGGAGGAGGCCATTGTAGCCGCACACGCAGGGTCTGGGCTTGCTTCTCTGGGGGAGCCAGGGTCTCACCAGGCCCCTGAGGAGGAGTTTGAAGTGGGCGTTGTGGGAGTTACACGGGAACTGTCCCTACTGTGCCGGGGCCATGGTGTGGCAGAATAAACACCGTCCCTGGGTTTCAGTCCAGCCCCACTTTCTCACCTGGCTCTGGGGGGTCATGGGATCTCTCCGAGCCCCTGCTTCCTGCCCTCACCCCAGGAGGAACAACACCCACTTTGCAGGATTCCGTGAGCACAAGTGGGTGGCCACTATCAGACACAGGGGTGCTGCCAGGCAGCCGGCATAGGGGGTGTGACTGGTTCTGAGACCACGGGGCTTGCACATTCCCACCCACCCTCCCAGATCATCCGGGTCCAGAAGCTGTCTGCTTGACCGGCCCACTCTGCAGGGGAGGCCAGGCATGGGCACCCTGCGGCCTCATCAGAGCACGTGAAATAGGGCTGCCCCTTATTTGCCCCCTAAAAATAATTGCTCTGATGGAAAGTCAAGGAGTTCAGAAAACAGTATTTTCTGAAATACAATCTCCGTGAACTGGGAACAATATCAACCAAAAACAAAAACAAAAACGAAAGAAAAATGAATAGAATCTACTGAAACCAAAGGGGACAGAAAAGTCTCAACCTCAATCTTGTGTCAAATTGAGTAATAAAGTGAATTCCCAAAATACACCAAAAGGCACTTGCTGACCGCCCGGAACTCAGGGCCCCGCGGCCTCCTCCCCCTGCTCCTCAAGTCACTGTCCCCATCTCTAAGGGCACTCAGGTGGCGCCCTCCCAGGCTGCCGGGGAACCTGGTCCCAGCCCAGCCCTCCCCCCTCCCCGGAGTCTGGGTCACACGGAAGAGCTCCCAGTCCTCATCCTCTGCACTGTGCTCTCCCTCCCACCTCCATCCTCACTGCAGAGAACAGAGAACGCTGCTCCTTCTCCAGCCCCATCCTCCATCCCTACCTCTCACCTGCCACTCATCCAACCTCTGTTTGAAGTCAGGTGACCACGGATGCCTCCCAGTAGCACCTGTCCTGTTGTCCCACTGCCCTGCCTGCGTGTCTGCAGCCCCCCATGCTGCCCACCTCCTTAGGACCGAGACCAGCCCACCGCCCATCCCTGTCACAACCTAATGCCTCGGTCAGAACCTGGAACTTAGTAGGTGTTTGGCAAAGCTGGGTCTGCACAGTCTAGCCTTGCGGTGGGAGAAATAAGGCCCATCACCAGCTATCACTCTGGATCTGTTCTCACTCCAGGGAGCCAGCAGGACCCAGCCCAGGCTGCCTCGGAGCTGTCTTAGTGGAATTTCTGGGATTTCTTTCCAAATCCATGGGTGGAGACAAAAACTGTACTATAAACTTTCTGGAAAGCCTTGGCTTTGTCCTACACTGTTGTCTGAGCCTCCAGGTCGCACAGACCCCCGAGCACGACACAGGCACACCCAAACCGTGGGCGTGAGTCTCGGGGACATCCATCACAGAGCTGAGCGCCAGGACCCCATCCTCGGCAGCGACGTGATGACTGTGTATTTCACGCCTTTCAGTTTCCCAGCTGGGATTCGGAGATTTAAAGACATGGAGGATGTATTTTCAAATTTATGAGAGGGCCATTGATTTAATTAATTGTGCCCGAAGAGTGTCGTCAGTCACAATAAGAATTCTGAAAGGCGAAGGGGACCGGGTAGGGAGGTCTCCGACGGTTCGGGGCTGCCAACGGGTGTGTTTCTCTGCTAAAGCCAGTGACGCGGAGGGTCTGGGTTAATCGATCCTCTGACAGGTCATGTCCACGGCAGGCGAGGCTCCTGTCCGCAACCCAGAAAGCACCCGCTTGCACACACCAGGGCATATATTCATTTGCACACACCAAAACATACATATATCTGTACACACCAAAGCATACATTCAGTTGCACACACCAGAGCATATATTTAGTTGCATACACCAAATCACATGTTCAGTTGCTCACACCAAAGCAGCTTTTTGAGAGGTTTAATGTAATGAGACCTTTCAAAACGGACAGAAACCAGTCCAGCAGCCGGGACTGATCTCTGCTTTCATACGGGTCCACTCCATCATCTGGTCAGTGCTGGCTGGACCTTGGCCCAGACCTCAGATTCTGGGAACCTGATTTTCCCCAGTTGGTTCCACGAAGGAGCATTTCTCCTCTTGGCTGACCCCATCTCAGGGTCATGTGTCAGAGCTATCTGCCTGGTCCAACCTGCTCATTTTACAGATGGGAAACTGAGCCCCGGGGCTCTTGTCCTGCCAGGCCGTGACAAAGCCGGGGTCAGAGTGCAGTCTCCTGACCCCGAGCAGGGCTGCTTCTGTGGCTGTGCGGGCCGCCTCTCGGCTGGGAGGGCCTCAGCGTGCACTTCCTTCCCACCATCCAGTCATTTGCTTCACTCTGAGACTGCCACTCTTGCGCCGAAAAAAAAAAAAATGAAATGACATATATCATCGAGAGAATCACATCCCATTTTCCTCCTTATGTTTACAATGACATCAAAATTTCACATAGATGTCCTAAACCCGGAAGCTGGGTCTGAGCAGAGGGGCTGCCCATAGACAAGACACCAAACTTGAAGCTGGTGTGACATCAGTTCCACTGTCAAGGGGCCCCATGGGGACATCTCTTCTGGGACATGCTTTCCAGCAACTCCAGAGAAGGGAGGGACAGCGGAGAAGAGAAGGTAGCTACACTGAAGATGCAGATAACATTTAGAACTTGACATTTGCACTCGGAAAAGGAGACCGTCAATATCGGAGAAACGCCAGCTGTCATCCAGAAGCGATCCCAGCTCTGCTCCAGCTGAAAGACCCCAGGAGGGCGGGCAGGAGAGTGCGAGGTCAGAACCAGAAGACACTTACCTGCCCTAGACCACCCTCCCCAGCCCATCCTGGGCTGTCCTGGCCTCCCAGCACAGTCTCTCACCCTTCCTGAGTAGTGCCACACTGCCTGACTTCCCACGGGACAGCAAGCCTTTGGGAAGCAGAGACCTTGTCTGTCCTGCTGTATCCCAGCCGAGAACCTGACACATAACAATGATACATGCTCGATAAGTGCCAGCGACCTACACGAGGGACCTGACCCCGTTCAGTCACTGTACAGACCGGGAAACTGAGGCCCCAAGGGGTCACGTGGGAAACTGGGAGTGGAGCCACAACAAGGACCAGGCCCCCGCTTGTACTCCACTGGACTCCAGGTCTTTGCAAATCATAAGGAAGCAACAAGGGTTAACCTTGAACCTCTTAGTTCCACTTTCCTAGGATCATGCAAACTTCCCTCCCTCCACCTCCACTGTCCACCACACCTCCAAGGCCTCCGATACTGCAAGGTTTTATGCAAATGACCTTCTAGGAGCCTAAAAGCAGCAAGCGTTTGTCTTTCCACTCAAAGGTGCCAGGTGGGTTGTATCTGCTGGGCCTGCTTGGGCCCCCGCTATCAGATGGGCATGCAAATGAGCCCACTAGGAAAGAGCTGGAGGAAAATTGCTGTTTCGAAACACACAGACATTTGCCTGCTCATTTTCCTTCTCCACACCAAACCAGGTGGGGCTGGGACCACTGTACTGCCTAGTAAAATCCTGACAGCAGGTAGATGCGGCCTGTTGATGGGAGAGCCCAGTGCCTTCTGGCCAGGTGGTGAGAGGAGGGGCCGAGTCTCAGCCCCCAGAAAGTCCCCATCTAACTGGAGCCCCACCTATCTATTTGTCACCAGCCAGGACCCAAGGGCATGTGGGCAGGGGGGAGTGCAGAGAAAGGCTCTGGAAAAGCGTCATTGCAAACCAGTGGACATGTTCTATGTCATTGGCTCACAGTATTAAGAGTGTTTTACATGCAAGTTCTGACCCCAGTTCCAACCGGCTGGCTGCACTGGGAGGACCTCAGGGCTGCACTCTAAGCACCACAAGATGGCCCCAGGGCAGGTACAGGCGCATGGCCCCTGAAGCTCAGGCCACCCCAGGAAGGACAAGCCAGGGGCCTCATTTCCATGTCCAAGGGATGAACCCGTATGGATCTCGAGAGGGAGCTGGCTACAGAAAGCAGCCTCTCTGGACAGAAATGTGGCAATCCACTTGGCATACGACCAAGTCATTCCACTCCTGTGTCCAGACAAGAAACCCATGCATGAACGTTCTTAGCAGCTTTGTTCACACCAGCCCCGACCCAGAAATTACCCCAACGTCCACCCTCTGGGGAACGGAGGCAAACTGTGGCAGAGCCAAGTAAGGGAACACCACCCAGCAGTGAGGGGACGAACCACTGATAGCCGCCACCACTGGTAGGGGTGGGGGGCGGGGGCATGTCAGTGCTTCATGCTAAGTGGAAGCAGCCAAGGCCTAGGGTGGGGGCTGCTGTAAGTGGAGGGGGGGGTCCTCTCTTGGCTGTAGAGGTGGTGGTACAACTGTACACAGGAGTTCCCCTGGTGGCACATGTGAAACTGGCAAATTCTACTGCGTGTCATTTACACCTCGATGAGGATGATTTTTTTAAAGAAATAATCATGATGAATTATGTTGAATTAGAAATTAACCTTCTTTGAGGATTCTCATTTTTTCAGCCTGAAAAATGGTACTCAAACCACGGACCAGCTGGGAACTGCTCGCTCAAGAAGTCATAGGAGAGGCGTGGCCAAGGACAACATCTTTTCAGCCAAAGATCAGCGGGTCCATTCTGTCGAGAGGCGCTGGGATCCAGACTTAGGAGCAAAGTTTCCAAAACCGGGTTTAATGCTCCACCCCGCATGTCAGCTGGGCGAACTGGGAAGGGTGGCGACACCCGGAAAGCCCCCATCGGTCAAATGGCAACAAGAATAGTATGTCCTGGGGTAGAAACAACCCACAAGGCCAGCAGCAGGTAAACAGGTGAACAAACAGCGGCATATCCACGCAAGGGAATAGTACTTAGCCATGAAAAAGATGGAAGAATGGCCCCTGCTACGGTGTGGGGACCTCTGAAAACGCACCAAGTGAAAGAAGCCCGATGCGAAGGCCGCAGACGGCATGACTCCATTTGTATGAAATGTTGCGAGTAAGTGTATCTCTAGAGACAGGAAGCAGGTTAGTGGTTACCAGGTGCTGGTACAGGGTTTTATTTTGAGGTGTTGAAAATATTTTGATGTTAGAAAGAGGGGCTGGTTGTATGACATTGTGATGGACTAAATACCACTGAATTGTTTGCTTTTTTTAAATGGTTAATTTTGTATCATATGATTTCACCTTAATACATAAAGTAGCATTTTCCTCCCTGGGGTCAGGAAGGCCACAAAGGCGGGAGCAAGTCCTTTGGGTGGCACAAACCCCAGTGGACAGTGGCTGGGGTGACCCTGAGCTCGCAGGTGCAACCTGTGTCTTGTGGCCCTGAACTTGGGGAGCAGCTGCGGCTCCAGGAAGCGGCCTCCCCCTGGAGGTGACTGCAGATCCCGGAGAAGCCCAGCAGGCAGGTCACCCTGCCAGTCCGGGTCCCAGGTTCCAAACCCCTGTCCCTGTCCACTCCTTGACAATTCTCCTCCCCTGCACCCCAGCTCAGTCTGGATGATGAGTCCCTTAGGAGAATAACCTTGCTGTGTCCGGGCCCAGCCCTGCCCCAAGTGCTGCTATTTGATCTCTGCCCTGTGACCCCGGCTCTGACCCGTGCCTAATCCTTTGACCCTCCAACAACAGCTTTCCCAAGGGGGCTGGGCAAACCTTGACTCCCAACAACTTGTGCCTTTGGAGGGAGCCTGGCACACCAGGTGTACAGAGCACAGCCTGAGAGGCTAATTGTACGCAACCAGAATCTCACTGGTGCAGGAACCTACTAAGGACTAGTAATCCACACCAGCAAAGACCTCGTCTTTCACTGGAAATCAATGAGTGGCCCCCCACGAGCGAAGAGAAGATTCAGACCTGGGCGGGCTCTAGAGCCAGAGGAGGAGGGTTCCACCTGGGTTTTTCCCGAACCCTGCTTTTGGCACCTGTACCCGTAAGATGAGCATCCTACCTGCCAAGAAGGAAAGGCCTCCGGGTTGGAAGCTGCGGGGACTTCATGGCCCTTAACCCTTCTGATGCCCCAGATTCTCTTCATTAGAGTGAAAGGGTTGTTCTAAGGGACCTGGCTCTGGGCCTTCCTCCAGCACTTTCTGTGAATCTCATTCATGATTCTGGAGAAGCATCAAGCTTCCATAGAATCCCCTCACCAAGGGAGCCAGGATGGAGAGAGAGACTTGGGAATCAGCTGCTAAGAAGAGATAAGAAACGCCCCAGGGATTACGTAGGGCAGTGTAGATCTATATTCTCAGGGGCCCCTGGCAGGCTGGTTAAAGTATGGGGTGCTGGACCCACCCCCAGATTTTCTGACTCAGCAGGTCTGGGGTCTAACAGGTTCCCAGGGGACGCTGCTGCTGCAGGTCCTGGGCCCCCACTGCAAGAACCACTGGTACGAATGAAGTAAGAGAGACAGGGAGGGGACAGGAGGTCCCACCAAGGAAGGGAGCTACATCCAGCACCCCTGCAGGGTCAGGTGGGGGAGCAGCCTTCGAGGAAACAGCCGGGATGGCCGGGAGGGGGCAGTCCCAGGAAGGGCGGCAGTATTTGACCTCAGGTGGATAGAGTTCTAAAAGGCCATTTGGGCCTGGCAGGAGGAAGGTAACAAAAAGGGGAGAGGCAACCAGCAAGGCTCAAGGCCAAAGGCAGGATGCAGGGGTGCGGAGGGAGGGAATTTCAGTCTTTGAAGGAGAGACCGGCTCTGTTTGGCTTGTCTCTGACAAACGTGTCTCAGTGTGACAGTGACTCGCAGAAGAACCCTCGCCGTGCCATAGCTCATGATGCGGGCACCTCACTGAATTCAGGAAGGGGTGGGGCTGTTCAGGGACACACAGGGGGTCAGAGACAAGGTTTGGGTCTGAACCCAGGTCTGTCACACACGATTCAATCCCGGCACCACCTGCCTCTCAGCTGGGTCAGTGGGGGACTTGCAAAGTCCCCACTTCCAGAACCTGTCCTAGGGAAAATGACGTAAGTAACCTCAGCCTCTTTGGCCCCACCCTGTTAAGTGGGGCTATGAGCACCATGTCTGAGGACGGGCTCTGCTTTGTCGTGGGGAGCATCGCCCCGCACTGTCAGCATTTTCTAGCAGGCGCTGACAAATGTCTGTTGGTCCCAACCAGCCAGAATGAAGGTTGACAGCAGAAGCTGAACCAGTAGCTTTTGGGTTTTATAGATCAGTCCTTGCAGGCTCGGGCTAAAGGTGCAGATAGGTGTTTGGGTCAAGCAGCAAAGGCTGGATGGAATGTCCCTTCTAATCTGAGCTGGGCAGAGCCTGAGGGCAGGACCCTGCGGGAGGGGCCAGGGAGCTGGACTGACCACAGCCCTGAAGATTAGTAAAGGACACTTTTCAGCACAGAAGGAGGAACCTTTCCAGCGCAGACTGCCAGGCACCAGGGAGCCTAAGAGGTCACTGCCCCAAGCCCCCGAGAGCCAGATGTTATCGCCACTCCCCAGTGAAACCTGAGCCTGGGCCCTCACCCCACAGATGACTTCCTGGGGCAGGCGCCAGGCCAGGCGGCAGTCAAGACCGGGAACTCTTCTCCGCCTGGGGTGCCAGGGATGCTGACTGAAGGCGGCCATCACTTCTCCTTCTTTCCACCCCTCCTTTTTCCTCCCTTGGTCTGGCCAGGTCTCCCTGCCCCTGAACCAGAGGGAAGGTGCCACGTGGCAGACTGATGACACTTGGGGACAGCCACGAGAAGAATCTTTGCAGGAATGTAGAACAGAGACACAAAGGTCAGGCAGAGGGACCGAATCCCAGCAGAGCTGCTTCTGCTTGACCCAGCACCGTGGCTGTGCTCAGAAACTCCTCCCAGGCCCACCAGTTTGGCACAGCCCCCTCCAGCCCCATACAGGTCATCTCTAGTTCACACCCAGCCACCTGACTGTGACCACACTGGGCCTGGACGCAGAGCCAAAGCCACACCTGTCCACACCCACACAGTGCGCCCCACTGCTCCATTAGCACGGCTTGTTCTGGAAGCGTCTGGCCCAGGCAAGCTGCTTGATTGTTCATAAGAGGGACTTCCCAAAAGATACATCAGTTCTTCAACAGGAAGCTTCAAGGGGTAGTTGGCACCCCAAGTGCCTTCCACACTCTCACTTTCAAAGACCTCACTAGCCATTTCCACCGGTCCTAGACGATTATACCACACCCCTAATCCTCCCCTAACCCTGCTGCCCCCTACCTCCCACACTAACGGGCATACCCCTTGAACCCAACTCCCAGTGCCCAATGGGTCCCAACCTTGTCTTCCTCACCCTGGGGCACTGAGCACCGGAGCTCTGCAGAGGCAGAATTCTCCCTCACCACAGTGGGCCACAAACCCCATTTTGTCTTTTCAAAAAGTTGTGTTGGTGGTGTATTGGGAGCCAACATTCAACAGAAGCATTCATTATTCCAAAAGTAAGCATTTTGGGGAGTGGTGGGTAGATGGATGAATGAATGTGGATGATAGATGGATGAATGAATGGATGGATGGATGGATGAATAGATGGATGGATGGATAGATGGCTAGATGGAGGAATGAGTGGGTGGAGAGGAGGCATATGTGGGTGGATGAATAAATGGGTCAACATGGATGGATGGATGGATGGATGGTTGGATCCCTACCAGTGCTGATGATGAAGCCTCAGGTCTCAGCTGAGCCGAGGCCAGAAGAAGGTCTCAGCCTGGTCCCATGAGAACCAGAAGCCTATCTGATCAGAGAATCACCTTCCCCCTTTTGCAAGGAAATCCCTTGAAATTATAAAAAGTAATTCTCCAGTCGTAAATCAAGAAGATTTGGGGTGATATTTGCAACTCAAAAGCAGTATTTGAAAAGAGCCTTGGCCAGGGGGCCACCCCTCCACCTCTGTGTGGGGCACATAGATCAGTATCAGAGTAAATTTCCCCCCTGTGCCTTCTCTGTGGTGGGCACAATGCAGGGGGGCTCACACCCCCATCCTCCTCTTGGCACCGTCCTTTTCAGCTGAAATTATACTGAAGCAAATAATTATCGGGCCTTCTGTTTACCCTCCTTAAAAGATTTAATTTATCCCATAAACATGGGGCGGCAGACCTTTTGGATTTGAAATGGCATATAATTTACTGCTAACAAATGCTCGGGGTTCTGGAGAAAGCCTGTTCATCAAGCCGATATGAATCCTGAGCAGCTCACCAAAGGACCTTTTGTGTGATTGTTTTCCATCGCAAACAACATGTGGGGAGGAGGGTTGGGCAATATTTCCAAACACAGTAAGCTACATAATTATTGTCCTCGGCGAACCTGGTGATAGTGTTAGAGTCACAATAGCAATTTATCTGCCTAATTCCCCATTCACTGTGGCCCATCACAAGTGTCCTGTGGTTGAGGAGGCATTTAATAACATTCATTCAAACCCTAGATTTAAATAATGTTTGTGCGGTGATCCAGGCCCAACAAAGCCCAGGAAATCCAAAGGGGGCTGGGGGACTGTCCTTGACGCCTGGCATTTGGCCGAGGGTGTCGTGACGACAGAGAGAACACCCTGGGCTGCCACTGTTTCCCATCTGGACCAGGCACAGAAGACACCGTTACCCACAGCAGAGTCACTCACAAGACTATGTGCCTACTAGCCTGCCCATTGGTCCATCCAGAATGCTGTCAGCCTCACGCATAGCCCCTTCCTTCCTTCCTTCCTCTCTCTTCCTTCCTCTCTCTCTCTCTTCCTTCTTTCCTTCTTTGCTTCATTCCTCTCTCTCTTCCTTCCTTCCTTCCTTCCTTCCTTCCTTCCTTCCTTAGCAGCAATAATGTGGTTTCAGCTGCTGCCTGTGGGCCAGTTCTGCTTGAGTTCCAGATCTTGGTGCCCAACTGCCCACTGGACACCACATTCCTTCTGCTCCACTGACCCCTCAAATACAGCTGGCCAACATTCAACTGTCGCCTCTGCCCCCAACTTCTCAGGAAATGGCCTGGCCATCTACCCAATCACCAGAGTCCTAAATGGGGGGCAGGGCGGACTCCTCTCCTCCTTCCCCCAAAAGTTCATATTCAGTTGGCCGGCAAGCACCTGTTGTTTCTGGCTCCTCGACACGAGCCAAGTTCATCCCCTCTTGGTTCTAGCCCCTTGGCCATGTCCCCAACTGAGTTACTCTAAACCCTCCTACCTGGTTTTCCTGCCTCTAGTTCTTTCTTCTTCTGACCTTATTCTCCTCCAGATGGCAGGTATGTAATATAATTCTCAAAAAGCAAGCTAGAACTGTTTTGAATGCGGCATGCAATTCAGACGACGTTGTAAAATCAGCCTTGGTGAGTGGGGCTGCCCAGACTGGATGCTTCACACAGTGAGCATTTGTTTCTCACACTTGTGGAGGTTGGAAAGTCCAAGGTCAAGGTTAATTTGGTGTCTTATGTGCTGTGTCCACACTCCCTTAGTTGGATAATTTCTCTTCTTGGAAAGGGCACTGACTCTGTGGTGGGGGCCCCACCCTCATGACCTCATCTATACCTAGTCACCTACCAAAGACCCTGCCTCCAAATACCATTGCATTGGGAATTAGGGCTGCACTGTGGGAATTTGGGGTGACATAGACATTCAGACTGCACAAGGTATTTTGGATGCAACGTTTTTAGAAAAGTAGGGATTTCACCACCTACCTACCTCATCAGGTCATTGTAAGACCATAAAACACATAAAGCAATGACTATTGTACTTGACCCTCAAGTAATGTGGGGCATCCTCTTCCACTCACATGCCTCTTTGTTTGGAGTTGGGATGGGTGTTGAAAGGGCAAAAAAATAGAAAAAAATCAATTTGAAGCTTGGCATTCAAGAGGAGAATACATAGTAGTTGGTAATAGCATATTGCAAACATTTCACTCTGTTTTGTAAATAGAACAGCCCAGACAGAGTTTAGAAAGACTTAGTTAAGGCAGAAAGTGCAGTGACAAGACGCTAGGCCCAATATCCCCCATTGTCTTGCTGTGTGACTCTAGTTAGGTCTTGACCTCTCTGTTTCTTGCTTTGCTCATCTATCGGAGGGATATAATAACATTTGTTTTAGTCATTCCTCATGCCACTAATAGAAAGGTTAAGTTATATATAAAGTATCTGAAAGTGTCTTGAGAAATATCAAATGGTATCAAATGCAAGGTTAAATGCTGTATTTACAATACTCCCATGTTTTATATCCCACGTGTCTTAGTCCGGGTTCCCCGAG
Organism: Tonatia bakeri; assembly: GCA_004024845.1. Taxonomy (NCBI): domain Eukaryota; kingdom Metazoa; phylum Chordata; class Mammalia; order Chiroptera; family Phyllostomidae; genus Tonatia; species Tonatia bakeri. Next base: position 374,644 of record PVIA01000446.1, on the reverse strand, counting down.
GCCAAGGACAAAGACCGGGCGGCAGGCAGATTCTTTGGGAGGGACCTCAGGAAGCAGGAATTAGATGGTGGCACAAGTGAAAGTGAGAAGGGAGTAAAGCCACGGGTGTGTGTTACCACTGTGGGCCCGTGGGGCTCAGTACCATGGGGTCCCTCTGAGGAGCTGTGGACAACACATCCCTGAACTGTCCTAAGAGGCAAGTCAGCCGGGGTGCTCATCCCAGACTGTCGGCTGGAGATGTCCCCTGAGGAGGCTAAATTCCCGGCCCTTCTGGGCTGTAAGAAAGTGGGCTGAGCACACCTTCTGTGCATGAGAAAGCTCTGCAGTCAAGCAGTGCAGAGACTGGGGCTGCCGGGCAGGTGGGAGGTTGTCACTGGGGTGGGATGAGTCCTTAGCTGCTGCAGGTAAGTGCGAAGAACTCGGAGTGGGCACAGGAGACACGGGCCCTGCCAGCAACGCAGTCTGCCACACCAAGTTCCCCGCAACTTCAGTGCTCGAAAAATTTAGAAAGCAGCCTCAAAGGTGGAAAATAGGTGTCACAAAATCTCTGTGCTGAATTTCATTCAACAAAAGTCTGTGAGTGCTTACCACAGGCCAGGTGTGGGTGCTAGAGGGGCAGTGGCGAAGGAGATGAATTCACTTTGCCCTTGAGGAGGTAACATTTTAAGAGGCAAGAGCAGCCCCCAAATCTAATATGTACTAACAATAAATCCAACAAAGTGGCAGCAATAAAAAAAAAAACAGGAGAGAAGGGGAGGGCCTTCCTTTGTAGGGTAGTCAAGAAAGTTCTCTCTGACATGACTTTTAAGCTTAGAACTAAAAGATGTGGAGGAGCTAGCTATATGCATGATGGGGCAGCAGGTATTCTGGGTCCAGGCAGTAGCCTGGACAAAGTCCCTGGGCAGTGAAGACCAATGATGTTTGAGGACCTGAAAGGTAGCCACTGAGGCCAAAGTGTATTTGAACGAGGAAAGAGTACGTGCACAGAGCTGGGCAGAATACTCATCTCCGCTGATCTAAATTTCCTTCCATGACTTGAATCTCTGATACTTTCTATATCCTCCCAGTAAATCAACTTGATTACCCCCAGTGTTGGGGACCTCACTACTTACAAGACAATTCCTTCCACCTTAGCTTTTTCTGCAAACTCTTTCTCATGTTGTGTCTTAAGTGGATCCATTTTCCCACATTCACACTAACTTGTTAAATGAATGGGCACCTTGGGGACCTTCTATTAAACCGTTATAGATCAGAGGAGGATCGGGTGACTGAGGAGAAGTTAAAATCGAGGACTTCCCACCTCCCAGCCTTAGACCGGGATTTTTAAGTAAGGATACAATTTAAGATGACATGTTTGTCCCCTTCCTTATTTGAAAACAGTCACAGTAATTTTCTTCCCATTGGCTTACGAGGTGGATCAGGTCCCCCTTTATGGTTTTCCGCACACAGTGCTCCTACTGGGGAAGGACCACGTCCTGGTAAATAAATAAATAGCAGCAAATCACAGATAAAATAACATCCAAGTCCTTTTTACCCCGGAGTTACACATGATTCACTGGGACTGAAATTCACGACCTACAGCTTCTGAGTAACAGCTGAGGAGGCTGGGGGTGCCCGGGGCCTCCCTATCAGCCAAGTCCCAACTATGAGCCGCAGAGGGAAAGGTTTAGTTTCCATTCTCCCAGAGAAGAGAATCAACAGAGAAATAATAAGAGTGTGCAGTGAAGGGAACGAGATGAATAAATAAGCCCTCTATGAGCTGGATTCAAACATTTATTTTACATGAAAGAGGGCTAATGACATTCAATAGGATAGAGGAAATCAAAAAGTCATAGCCAGCAGCCACTCTTTTAAACCAGATTTTGAGCACAACCCCCCAAGGGCTGTTTCCACCAATTTTCCAATAAATCACGCACTGACTTTTAGAAGAGACAGATATTTAATTCGTGCATTAGAACCACGGGGCCATGACCGAAGGCTGCGGCCCTGGCAGCCCACCCGCCTCCGGCACAGTCCCTTAAACCACCCAGCTATAAAACGATGCGTTAATTGGGTAATTAAGCATGGGGCAGGCTGCAGGATGAGGGACTGATGGCTGACCTTTGGAGCTGGGATCAAAGTTCATGGGTTAAAGGACCTGCCCCCTTGGGAGCCCACGGCTTCCTCTTCTGCTTCAGGTAGTAGTTAGATTGTAATGAATTATTTAAATGGATGGATCGGTCTGGGGTTGGAATACCCGGGTGAGGAGTCAGAGTACCTGAGAGTGTTAATTACCTCCTCCCAGGCGTGGGAGCTGACGGCGGCCCCAGTGTGCCGCTGGCAGGGAGGGGGACGAGGAGACTGCGCTGTGGGACAGGTCCTCTGGGCACAGGAAGGGCCCAGATGCTGTCCCTGAATGAGGGGTTCCAACCTCCACCCACAGGTACACGCACACCCTCCATCACCAGCTCCTGCAGTGCTGGTCTGCAGGTCTCATGTGCTCAGGAACACCCAGCTGGCATCCAACCTCTGCCACTGGTCCAGTAGGCATCATCACAGCCCAATCCAGCCTCCCACCACAGAAAGCGAGGCAGGGAGATCCCTGGACCCGACCCCCGCACCCCCCAGATGCCAAACCTGTGCCTCTAAGGGGAAGTGTTGTGTCTCCTCTCCCAGGGGAAGGAGTCAGTAGGGAAATAAGGACAGGGTCCAGGAGGGGACATACAAGGGCCTCAGAGCACAGTGCATTATTAGCCAGGGGATCCTGGCAGAGTGAGGAGCTCAGTGACATAGGACCAGTACACAGGCCATCAGGGGCCTTCCCAACAGAGGGGCAGCCACAGGGGCCTCCGGAGAGAAAGCAGACAGGCACTAGGGTGGAGGCAGGAAGAGGTGGGGGGGTGTATGAGGCACCCACACACCCCATTCCCTGGATTTACTGCACTGCTATGCAGAGGGCACTGGGGGGGTCACACAGGTGTGGGTGCTGGATAGGTGAGTAGCCCAACCAGATTTGTAAGGTCTCAACAGGATCCACATTCAGATCCAAGCCAGAGGCCCTGGCCCAGTTAGGAGGAAGGATGCCCCTGAATTTGAAACAGCACACCTCTTTCCTACCTCAACAGCTGACGGTGTGGCCGGTGGGGTGGGAGAGAACCCAGGCAAGGGGAGGTTTGGAGCTCCTGTCCTGGAGCCCCTGGAGGGAGAGCATGTCATCCCTGTCGCCCCCAGCAGCAGTGGAGCAGGGCCCCCACAGGGCAGCCTGTGCAGAGGAAAAGGGTCTGTAGGGAGGATTAGTCTTCTCCTGGCTGCCAGAAAGCCCATCTCTCTGCCCTCATTGGGGCGAATGATGCTGGCTGGTGCGAAGCTTCAGGCAGGAGAACCCAGACCCCCGTCTTGCTGTAGCACGTGTAGCATGCTCTTGTCACCAGTGTCCCCAATGCCTGACTCCTCCCAGACACGGGGCCCTTTGAGGATATACCTCACCTTGTACTCTTGGTCTTCAACACAAGACCTGGTGGGTGGCACTTTCCCCAGTGGCAGCCCTGCCCACAGCCTGCCTCCACCAGTCACTGCTGCTATGGGAGGAAGGTGAGCGTTGGGAGCAAGAACAGCACCCCAACTTAGAAAAATGGCTTCCTTGGCACATCTGAGTCTGATCACAGCCAGCCTGACCCTCATGGCAGCCATGGAGGCTGGGAGGCAGCTGAAGACCACGCCTGGCACTGGGGCACAGCCACTTTGTGACGGGGGAGCATCCATTTATACATGGGAGCCACACTGCAGCTTGGCAGGCAGCTGGAAATTCTACCGAGTTTGCAGCAGAATGGATGGGCGATGGAGTGGTCTCCATTCGCCCATCCTCGCAGGGTGGAGCACTTGCCCTGAGGTGCAGATGAGACAGGGCTGAGGCTCAGCAAACCCCCAAATGACAACACCTCCGGGACGCCCATTGTGTCCAAGCTGACTCCAGCAGGTTCATGTGTCCCCGCACCCCCCAAAACAATAGCTCAAGTAGTCATCACATGGCCAGAAACCACAGCCACTGTCATTAAAATCCAAGAGGTGCTATTAATTAAAGTGCCCCTCACCCATTATGTAGAGAGAGCCGCTATTTCCATCTGAAGCCTGCTGGTCGGTAACTGCTGCCATTAAAACAAAAAAACTCATTCCGAGATACAGTTCCACTCACACGCGAGTGCTTTGGGGTTTGAGGCCGGCCGCTCACGCTGCTGAAGCACACACACCAGGCTTTCAGGGACCACAGTCATCAGTGCCTCTCTGCCCACATGCCTGCAAGGAGACAAACGTGTCCTCCTGAACAAAACCCTGCTTGCTGTAATGGCTGTGCCACAGCCACCACAGGCACGCCAGAGCTGGCAGAGCTGGTAGGTGCACCAGGAATCAGCCATCAGAGATCCATCCACCCATCCACCCATTCACCCATCCGTTCACGGTGCGTGTAGTCTGGGCACCTGTCATGTGGTCAGACACTGAACAGGCACTGGAATAGTACAGTCAACGACCACAGGGCCTGCCCAAGCATGGCTTAAAGCGATGACAGTGCTGTGCCCCAGGAGTGCCCACAGTGCAGCAGCCCGCCCATGAAGCAGTGCCTGGGAGGTGTGAGGGGCACTGAAACCTCCCGGCTGGGCCCCTGAGGACCCATGGGCACCCAGCGCAGTCTCCGGAGTGGTCCACCTGGTGACAGCCTCAGCGTGGAACAAGCTAGTCCTGAAGTCGATGCAGGCTGATGAACTCTAGCGCTACACGGAACACAGAGGGAAACATTAGCTTGGGCTGCAAGCCTGCAGACATGCTGCATACACCAGAGCCTGTCCTGAGCCTTCAGCCTACCCACCAAGCGGCTGGCTCGCCCCTGACCGTCTGCTGGGAGCTGCTCAGACTAATTCTGGAAGCACTCAGTCCCCAAAGCAAGAGGAGAGAGGGACTAGAATCTTCTAACTCTTTTCGGAGCTGAAAGCCCCCCAGGCCGGGAGGAAGGCTGCCATGCCTGTCAGTGGTTGGGGGGCAAACTGCTTCTCTCTGGGTGTACACCCCACAATGCTGACCCACTGCATGGTGAGGCCTGGGGATCAGGCGACTACATTGAACCTGAACTCCCCAGTCCTGAGTTCGCAGGACGGGGGGTAATAGGAAGAAAGGAAGGGAAGGAGGAAAGGAGAAAGGAAGGGGAAAAACAGGCCCCGGACCATTTTGTTCAGAGACTAATTCACTGCTTGACACGTAGTGGGGACTCTACAGACGAAATACGTGATGTCGATAGACATGACCAAGGTTAATCTAAACCTGATATAAAATTCCCTTTCAGTGCAGCCCAGACTGCAGGATCACGGATTCTCCAGCGTTACCCTCCGAGAACGAATGATGGCTGAGGAAGCTGTGCAGGTGATAAAGAAACTTCAAAAGCACACGCCGCCAGCTTTGGGCCAGGAAGCAGCTGCGTCCTTAATTACGCCGCCTGATTTATACTCTATTAAATCCGTATGTAAGTAACCCATTTCTCTGAAAGCATTTAAACCTCTTCTATTCCACCAAACACGGCGCTTTTATTCGAAATAAATGTATCCAGCTCTTTGGGGAACATATGGTATATTTCTCTCTTATTAATAATTCAGTTCAAATGAGCAAAAATTAGTTGGTGCAGTTACGGCTGATTTTGTCCTGAAAAGATCCGCATTAATTTTAGACGTTTTGTAAATTGGGCTATTAAATAAAAGCATTATATGTGAATTACCCTTTAAATTTTAAGCAACTTGGTAGTTTAATGGTATTTTCTAGTCAGATTCATTTTCAATCTTTAAAAAATTAGAGTCATTATGGTAAGACAAATTTTTGAAACCTGCTCCTTCTATCCAATTACATATTGCACTAATAAGTAAACTGGAAAACTTTAATGTTCTCATTTCAGTGTTCAGGCCTGCTCTGCTCCATCCTTAGGTGGCATCTGTCTTCCGAGACGTTCCCTAGAGGGAGGCTGGCCCTCCGACCCAGACACTCTGATAGGGGCCTGATACTGAGGGGGCTGAGAGTTCGTCTGGTGGGGCTGGACAACGGCGCTTGGGAGTTTGTTTTTAGGATTATCAACTCTCAGCTGATGGGCTCTTCTGTCCTAACCGTAGTTCCCCACTAGCGGTGCAGAGCTCCGGGCCTGTGGAAGAAGCCACCGAGGCCCCAGCCAGGCAGTTCGGCTGCAGAGACGAAAGTATTCCTACCTGCCTCGGAGGTGTTCACTAGGAGAGAGGAGCGCATGGTTGACCAGTTCTTTCTTCCCGCCTGGCAGAGACCCCAAAGCCAGATGGTCCCACCCCAGCTGCCTGGGAGGCCGGGAGAGGCAGGGTGGGTTCCCCATGGACCCAACTCTCAGTGGTCTTCCCGAGGGTTTGCCCTGCTTCAGTCCCGTTCAGAGATCCCAGGGGAAGTGGCAGGGCCGGGAGCAGCTAACACTAAGCTCTGATCCTGGCTGGCCACGTTGGCTCTGGGCTCAGTGTCCACAGCTATGCCGAGGAATGAAGGAGACGGTGCTTGGGGGGAGCCCAGCACATGGCCTGGCACGGGAGAGGTCAGGGCAGCTGCCGGCTCCCTCCTCCCCCACCTCCAGGACTAACATGTGGGGGTGTCCTGGTGTTCCGTTTTCCCTTCTCCTCATCAGGCCGACCATTCCAGCTCAGTGCCTCTGGGACATGCCTCCCACCCAGCCTGCCTTGGCCGCTGGAGCACCCACTATGCTGTGCTAACTCCCTCACCACCCCACCTCGGTCAGTAACTCCAAGACTGGAATCCTTGTTTATCCTGTCTCCCAGTGTCCAATTCCTCCCTACGTGGCGTCCCATGCTTCTCCAAGCAGGTGGCCGGAGGCTGAACGGACAGCCAGGGTACATGGGGATCCCCCCTGGGGTTACAAGCAAATACCCAGTCCAACCTTCCTGCCTGGCCGCCTAACACGGAACTTTCTGGAAGGGTTGGAGAGTGAGCTAGAGGGGTTGAGATGGGGCAAAATTCTGTCCTGACCACATGCGGTCTACTGTTGGACCCCCATCCTGCGGGGAAGACCTGTCCTTGCTGAGTGACCCAAGTCTCTGGGTCAGAGCAAGACAATGACAGAGATGGCGTTGCGGCAGGACTTGGAGCCAGGCACCAAGCAGGTCACACCCTGAGGAAGAGAAAATCACACACCCAAGCAGGGAAGCCCAGGGAGGGCTCCCACTGTGCCCACAGGGAGAATGACCCCACTTTGCAAGAGGGAGTCCAGGGCCCCCTTTGCAAGGGGGAGTACAGGAACCACTTTGGAGTGACTATTTATATAACAAATGACTGAGCTCCTGAGACTCTGGTCATCTCTGATGGTCACCAGGCATGTGCCCACCCCCAGGAGCAGTGCAGAGAAGCCGTCGGGAACACAGGTTCTTGCACTGGATGTCCTGGATTCAAATTCGGCCCCTGCTGTTGACCAGTGTGTGGCCTTGGGCAGGTCACTCAGTCTCACTGGACCACAGGCCCCAGTGAGATGGGAAGGGTACCACCAACTGCAGACCCATGAGTTCACGTACACTGTTGGGGCCTTGGCTTGCTGATGCAGTCAGCTCAAGAGGCTGCACTCACCAGCAAGACAGCATATTGCGGTTAGAGCAGCCAGCACTGCCTCCTAGGGGCATCCGTAGAGCACGCGAACCAGCTGCCAAACAAGGTACTAATCACGCACCTAACTGACCAATCACTAACAAGAGCACAAGGTGAACACGCACCGGGGCAACCTATCAGAGCAACTTCCCTTTTCCCGTCCCTATATAACCCCCACCGCTTAAATAAAATTTTGCAGCTTGAACAGAACCCTTTGTCTTGCTGCAGTTCTTCGCGCCTCTTGTTCCCATCCCTATTCATCCGTTTCAGGTAGACTCGGGACCCTTGTTGACTGCTCCGCAGGCCGGAGCAGTACACAGAGTCATCAGAAGCTTTCCAGCCAAGGTTTTTCCAGAAAGAAAAAATATGGGGTGTCAGTGGCAGGTCCACATCCTGGGTTCCTAAATGACAGTGACAACCCCACAACACGCAACCAGACCCCTCCCTGGCTGCCCACAGTTCATTTGCTTTTAGAACGTGGCCCAATGAGCCCAATGTCATGGCCACTGAAGGAGAGCCACCTTGGTGCCCAGGAGGCTGTTCTGTCGGACAGGCCAGAAGCACCATTCTGACAGTCCGAGGAGGAAGCCCCCACCTGTCCCAGCAGGAAACAATCCCAAGAACAGGTCACTAAGCTCCACAAGTCACTTTAACGCTTTCAAAGCACTTTCCCAAACGCACTGTCATTTAATGTCTCCATCAGCTGGGGTGTGATCTTCCTAGCAGTTGGTGTTTCCGGTCCGCACTTGGGGCTGGTCTGGTGTTTTCAGGGTCTCATGGTAAGTGGATGAAAGAGCCCGGGTTCGAGCACGGACTCTGGAGCCTGTTCTCAATGTCACCCTGCACTGTG